>JAUBOD010000303.1:331748-353392 GCA_032353885.1 Nothura maculosa
GGCTGCGCCCCTGCTCTGCGCGCCCGCCGCGCGCCGCCCGCATCCCCGCGCCGCGGGCTCCTTTGTGCGCGCCGCGACAACAAAGGAGCCGAGCGGAGGCGGCTGCTGCTGCTGCTGCCGCTGCCGCTGCCGAGGGAGAAGGAGGAGGAAGAGGAGGCGGTGATGGTGGTGCTGGTGGTAGGGGGAGAAGGCACACGTGATGGCAGCCCCCTCCTCCGCGAGCCCGAGGGGCGGCGAGGGGCTCCGCGGCGCTCAGCGGGCAGGGCGGGCGGCGGCGCCTCCCGCGGGGGCGGCGGGGAAGGGCGGGGGAGCGCCCGGCTGCCCCACGCACCGAGCAAGAGGGCAGCGGGCGCGGGGGGCACCGAGCGCAGGAGGTCACCGAGCGCGGGGGGCAGCGGGCGCGGGGGGCACCGAGCGCAGGGGGACACCGGGCGCGGGGGGCAGCGCCAGGTGCGCGTGGCCTTTGTCGCCCGGCGAGGGGCCCGGCAGCTGGCGTGGGGCCGGGTGAGGGGCGAAGGGGAGATGTCCCTTTTATTGCTGATTAACCGCAAGGCTTGTTGGTTTTGTCTTGAGTGGTCAGGAGCGCGGCAGCTATATATAGCAGATTATTTATTTATTTATTTTACGAATCCAGATAAATGTCGCTTTTGTTGCAGATTTATTTATTTATTTGTTTACCTATGGCACGGAAACACTTTGGAGGATCAGAAGGTAGAGGGGCAGGCATGTCTGGGGTGCGCGTTCCCCATGTCTTACAGTGTGGCTTGGAATATTGTGTTATTTGACAGCTCTGGGGTCATTTTCCCATAGGGAACGCATAGGAAGTATTTATATATTCAATGAGAGATTTCCCAATTCAGTTGTGGCTTGTGTCAGTGCTGTTCCTGCAACATACTCTACAAAATGTTTGTTGTTCTGGACCAAGATCTGCCCATTTAGTCTTTGTTGTTCTTGCTGCTCTTGCCGTTGGTTTTGTGTATATATGTGTGTAAATGAAGCATTATTTTATATTTCATGTTTTATATTATATTTAATATTACCACGACTGAAAGATTTTTTTTTCTTTCAGCATATGACAGTCATCACTGTCTCTGCAATGCAAAGATTTTTCAGTAATTATTTTGTCCTTTTTTAATAGGAATGATAAAGTGAGTATGATGAGATCTCAGTAGACCTCTACTGCTTGGCAAGGTAAGGTAACTTGCACAAAGCCTTGCTTTTCTTGGGCTAGGTTGTCTCAGATACATTGGCTGCCGTATTTAAGGTTTCTTCAGGCATTTGTATTTTGAAGTTTGGTCTGCTGGGCAGGTACAGAATCCCAGATGGTTACGTTTGGAAGGGACCTCTAGAGATCATCTAGTCCTACCCATTTGCTCCAGCAGGGACACCCAGAGCATGGGGCACAGGGCGGCATCCAGGCGGGTTTGGAAGACCTCTAGAGAAGGAGACTCCACAACTTCCCTGGGCAGCCTGTGCCACCCTCACAACAAAGTTCCTCCTCACATGGAGATGGACCTTCCTGTGTTTCAGTTTGTACCCATAGAGGTACATGTGTACATGTACAGCCCAGGTCTACCCACATGCACCTTTAGGACATGGGATTGGCACTGATCTTGTGTTCTGGAGCTGATACTTTGCTATTTTAGGAGTAAATCTTCTCTCACATTCTTGCTTTTGGAAAGCTCCTTCCAGTGTCCAGCTTAAATGTGTTCAGTACCTGTTTGTTCCTGTAGTCCACTGAGCTTTAATTTAGTCCTTTCTCACGCCCTTGCATGCCTGTAGTGTGTTTACAGGCAGCAGCCATATCCCCTCTCAACAGACGACCAAATACAATTTGCATTCAACTTTCTTCAGCACAGTTATCAGGAAATGTGTAACAGTTTTTACAGAGTATTGGCACTGTATTTTGCAATGGAGGAGAAATCAGGAAATATCTTAAATTTTCATACATTAATTTTTTGTATGACCAAAACACACTGATATTTTGGGGCCACACAATCAGAAAGGCAACATTTTCTATTTGTATGTCATTTACAGTCTATAATAAAAATATTTTTAATGAATGTCTAAGTGCCTTATCTTTACTATTATTGAATTTCATCTCATATTTATTATTGCAGCTTTCTAGATCATCTCTGTATGATTTTCTGAAGTTCCTTCCTATGAGTAATTCTCATTTTATTGTTACCAGCAAACTCCAACTTTTATGCTAGTGAAAATGATCATAGAACTTCAAGAAATAGTACTGTTAATCTCAGTTTCAACATTCCTCATCCAGGTCACTGTGTTGCCATTTGTAGCAAGTTCCCAACTTAGTTTACAGCTTTGTTAGAGTTCCCCATCTCTTTCAGCTAACCTAGGCAGCACCTGTGTGACATCATATTTTCTTCCACATCATATTGATGTGGCATCAATTGTTTAAATAATTCCCGGGAAATTATAATTAAATCTTATGAGAGGTTGGCCTTATTTCTTGTTTTTGTTTTGCTTTGTTTTCGGGAGGAGAGGGGGAGAAAGGGTCCTCCTAAGGTAGATAATATGCCCCTTTTTTGCTAGAAAAGTCGTGTTTGACTTGTGCTGTCTGAGTGCATCTCTGCATCTCTAACTAGCCTTAAGTGATACAGTCATGCTTGACTGCCAAATTCATGCTGTCTCTGATTAAAAAAATAGCACTACACAACCATCTAAGGAGGCAAAAGAGCCCTGAATGGGTTTAAACAAACTATTTCTGTGATACTGGCTGACAGAACACCACAGTGAGGAAATGACAGCTCAGATCTTTGAGACCATGTTAAGTTGTGTCACATCTGGTGCCTTCTATCTATGTCTAGTAAATTTTACTTTAATTGTGCTTTAATTACACTTGTGCTCACTTCTACCTGTGCTCTTGTGAAAGTAGCAAACCCTGCAGGTTTGCCATCCTTTATGGGCACTTGAACACAAGCAGCAGTTTGAATTTCAGAGTGTGCTGCTGGTGAAGCTGGGGAACCTGATCTCTCTTATTTTTCTCCTGTAAATGTAAAAAGGATGATGCCCAACCCAAGGTAAGAAAGTAGCACATAAAAGCAGTGAAAAGCAACCAAACCAGTGAGAGAAATTACTTTTGCCAAAGATCTGGATATGATTTAGATGCATTTGATTGTTAAAGCACTGTTTTATTTCACCTGAGAACACAAAAATGGAGAGCAGAGATCAGTAATGAGATGAAATAATTAAACTATTGTTCAGAGCCCTATATGTCATATAGCTGTGTGAAACGTTAGAATCTTGCCCTTGCTGGTTTTTTTGCCAGAGAATTGTACTTATAAATCTTAATTTTGATTCTTAACCAAAAAAATAATGTTTCTAGCATTTGAAGTTGTGAAACATATATTAATACAGTATAAACTGGAGCAGTTTCATCAAGTCAAATCTGCAATTGGTCTAAATAAAATAGAACATGATGAGCTATTCCACTTCTGATCATTTTATTAGCAATTGCTAGGACTAGTCAGTTTGGCTACGAGTTGATCTCATTTTTTTTTCCCAGTTGTTTTTTCCTCAGTGCCAAAAACTTCCAAAACCTCAGCTGATACTCACTCAAAGCTAATAACTTCTGCATTTACAACCTCACTAATGCAAATAAAAGTCTTTAGTATATAGTTCAGCAGCATTTAGATGATATAAAATACTAGTGCAATATCAAAACAATGAAAAAGATGACCAGTTTGCACTGCTTATGGTCTTTAGTTTCATATGTAGTTACTTCATTATTTGATTTCAGAAATAATTGATTCACATTAAAATTATTTTTATCACTATAGAAATTCTACTGTGTTGATCCAGAGTACCACAGAATTCCCAGGATTTAGTGTTGAGCAACTTCATAGTACGTCTAGATAGGATAGATCCTGTCCTGCAGACCCCACGCAGGCTGGTTTCACCATGCCCACCCATTGGCGGTGCAGATGCTCTCTTTTAGTCTTCCTTTGCTGGAAGACTCTTTGCTGAACAGGACAGTTCATGAAGATACCTCTTAGTGTCTTTCACAGTTCTGTCTTGGTCCTTTCAGTCTAAGGCTAAATATGCAGCTAAATATCGTCCCAGATCAGTATTTTTCCTTTGCTTTTAGCGTTGCACTAACCTGAGCTTTTCTTTTAGTCAAGAGGCTTGATCAAGTGATCCACAGTATTTAACATCTGTTAAAGCTTGGAAAAAGATTTCATAGGCCTGTAGGCCAGGCTTAATTTGCAACATTTACCTACTTTTTTTTTTTTCTTCCATAATTTTCTGTCCTTCACTTCTTTATTCACCATGATGCCAGATATAATTGTACAGTTATTTTCTCCCTGCTTTCCCAGAATTTCTTTCTTTACTTTACTGAACTTGAGCTGTATTGCCCTAACAGTGCTCTGTATTCTGAATTAGATGCATATTTAGTTTAAGTATAATCTTCAGTTAATGAGTACTAGAAGTTTTGCCAATTATCCTCCTTGCTTTGAGCATATCCTTCATGTTGTTATCTGCAATTCTTAATCAAAAGGTAAAAGCAGATTAAGGAATGACAGGTTTTATGCTACATTTCGTTGTTCCTAATGACTGGTTTTTGTGGTATATTATGCTATAAATATTTTTAGATGTTTTTATCAAGAGGCTGTGTAATTTCATTTTGTTTTACAGAAGCATACAGGTGAATGCAGCATACTGCTTGTCAACTCACTAAAAATATCCAGAAAAGTGCTATTACTCCTGTGTACTTTGGCAATATACAATTCAAAATTACATAAGCTTTTTATTATTAGTAGTATTTCTATATTGTAGTGCATTTCCCAGTCTAATTTTCTTCATCCTTCTGCTATTCTACTGCTATAGTTTTGCATGTCTTTTCAAAGATTATTAACCATTTCCATAACACTGCCAGTTGATTTCTTTTATTAGTCATTTAGCCTTCTCAAACATTATGCTTATGCTTTGTTATAAATCACTGTAAGTTTCATGCTTGTATTATTAACAAATTTTCCAAACTTCATTTTCTTACATATTCTTCTAGAGCTTTGCTGCTAAAGGGGAAGTTTATGTTGTTCTTGATCCACGTAACAAGTCATGCTCATAAGCACAAAACAAATCACATTTTCATTATGTCAATGTGTAACTATATAATTTAGGGGAAAAAATGTAACCATCAAGGAACAGGAGGAACAATTCTTTTTTCATATTTTTAACATTCAAAGTTCTTCTAACATAGAAAATAGGTAAAGGGTAAGATACCTGGTCCAATGTAATGCATGTTCTTCTTAATAAGAGATTAGGGTCCAGAATAACGACATTCTTAAATGATGATATTCTTACCTTATTTTTCCACAAAAAAAAAAGGAATGGATTTCCAAATCTTGTCCTTAACACAGTGATTTTTTTTCAGCATACCAATAAGCATTTGCAAGTCATGACTTATAAATGGGAGATTTACTGGATTTCTACAACCTTGTGAAATTTCCTTTGTAGCAGTAAAGACTGGATAAATTTCGAGAACTTGTCTAATATGATTCCATTTGTGTCCAGAAATATGCATGTGACTATTTGGTATTTAAACTGGTTGGATCATCAGCTACAGTGTTCCACATGTTTTTGTCCACCTTCCCAAAGTTTTCAGGATAAGAAGAACACCCATTACATGAGACATTGTGCCATCTGACAAATGGTAGCCCATTGGTATACACTGCTGAGGGAGCACCTGGAAAGATGGTGCATTTGACAAATGCGTAATAGAGGTTTTCTGGTGAGTTATGATGCTTTCACAATGATTTGTCAATTAAGAATAAAAAAAAAGTCCTAGCTGAACTAAACATTTCCTACCATCCAATTATGCAATTATAATAACGATCTGGAGTCAGCTTTCATCTCTTGGGACAGTGACTTACTAAATATTCTCTTAATACTGACAGTGAAATTTCTTCTTAGAAAGATAGGAGATTAGTAGGGTTTTTTTTTGCATGTAGCAAGGACCTCTTGACCTACTCTAATCACATGATTTGTGTGTATGTATGTACCAATATCTCCTTTTCCAGTTGCTCTTCAATAAATTTAACATGTTTTCCCTGAGATGTGTACATTGATCTGAACAGGCCTTGTTTCTGAACAACTAGAACTATTTTATGTTGAGAGATAAAGCTCCATGTGCGGGATATTCCCCAGATCTTCACAGTTTATCACATTCTTGGCTCTGATCTCTTGGCTTGCATGATGACCAGTGGGCTGCAGGGCTTTCCTTATTTTAGCTGTTCTCCCATTTTATTTGGGCACAAGCTTTTTGTCTGCTACTATTTCCCAGAAGGGGAGGCCTCATAGCAAATCTGTCTGAATATCTGGAGTGACTCAGTCTCAGTCTCAAACACATCCACCTTTGAAATGCCAGCTGCCTGAAATACATGGTCTTACCTTTTGCTTTTCAGAGACATAGAACTGTCATAACACACAAAACATACAGTTTTTGTGCACATTAATAAATTAGCAGTGCTCTGTATTTGATGTTTGGAGGTCTTTTTAGAGCATTAGAAAGCAGATTCAGTGGGTAGTTGAGTATTGTTTCAATTACACAGCATTTTTAAATTTGGAACCTTTATCTGTATCACAGAACACTTCTAAAACATTCACAGAGGTAAGAAGATTCACAGAAGTATTCTCTCTGCCCCAGAATATGTGCATTGTGTCAAGAAATGGCACTAATTGATTGTAACTGGGGAGTAGGCTAAACTGGCTGACATCAATCAATCAATAGGAAGGCATCGACTAAAATTGTTATGTGAGATGCACTACATTTTACATACAGAAAAATCCTGGTGTTATATGACTATCATGCAGCCTTAAGAGGTGCAATATAATGTTATTTTTATTCTATAATTTTGCCCCCAAGGACGTGATTTTATGGATGCTGACATAAGCCATAGCTGACTTTCAGGAAAGCATTAGTCCCTTTGTTCTTCATCAGGTCATGCATTGTATTGATGCTTGAGATGATGATCTTTAGCCCCTGCTTGCTAGATTCCTTGCTTTTACAAAAGGAGAAATGGAATTACATCTGAATCACAAAACTGCAGATTACTCTAAAATACAGATTATACCACATTGCCTTCTATGCCTAGTAGTATAATATGTAGTGGACGTGTTCATGTAGCTCTGAATATTTATATTCCTTCTAGAATAGCACAACAGGATTCTGAATGTTGTATTGGGATTCATGATAGGATTGCTACTAGGAAAGAGAACTGGTTCTGGAGTGTGAACTGCATTTCTATCTGAAAACAATGAAACTGAGGAGAAAAAGAAAAAAACTGCTTTTCTTGACTGAGTTGAATTCTACAGAGTATTTTTCTAATTTCTCATTGCTTGTTTATTTATTTAATCTCTCATTGACCAATATCAGTGAGATAATAGTGTATGGTTCACAGCTACTGCTTATTCCATTCTAAGAATTAAAAATATAAAGGATTTTTCTTCTATGATTTAAGTTTGTTGAACATTAATTTTTAAAATTATGTGTAAATGCATTTGTAGTAATGAGAGGAAGTAATCTGTTTTTAGAATTCCTTAATTTGAGAAATAGTTTATATTTCATAGAATCATTTAAGGTTGGAAGGGACCTCTAGAGATCATTTAGTCCAACCCCGTGCTCGAGCAGGAACACCTAGAGCATGTGGCACAGAGGTAACAGGATTTCAAATTCTATATTTATTGTTGGCACTTGGGGTGTTTGAAATATGCAACATCTATATTACTTCTCTACATTACTTCAAAATACCTTTTAGTATGCAGAAAAGCATGTTCTCCAGAGATATGCATTGGTTCCTCTAGAAGTGCATCCAGCCTGTGGGTAAGAAAGCTGAGGCTTTGACGTGTCCACAGAAATGTTTCTGTCTTAACTTCCCCTGCACATCATTTTTTCACATGATACCTGCTTTCAGACAGAGTCTGTCTGTGGAAACCACTGCTGGAAGAGCTGTACAAGGAGCTACGCAGTATAGCAGCTCCTCCAGCGTAACTGCTGTTGACATGAGATCAGAGTTGACCTGTCAGTTTAATTGAGGAGAAAACATTAAAGCTGTTCTTGCGATAAGAAGCAAGGTGATTTTAATTGACCTCTAGTGTGTGTCATTACATATGTTCTTCCTCCATATTAACTCCCCTGCCTGGATATTTGGTTTATTGTGGTCTTGTGCATCAACATTCATAACATGCTTCTTACTCATCACATACTTCATTCATAACTTACTTCATTCATAACATGTTTCTTACTTCATTGTATACTGTTAGGTACGACAAAAAATAATGGCTTTTTATTTGCCTTCTGGAAACCCGTGGCACACAGAGCTGCCAAAGCAAGTTCCTGTGTTGCTTCTCTTAAAATCCTCTCTGCAAGGCAGACGTTGCTAGGAGGGAGGAAGAAACCTCACCTGCCACACAGGCCTGGGTATTTGAACCTGGCCAGAATATGAGAGTTTTTCAACAAATTGCAGTCGGATTAACCTCCTCATTCTGCTACTGATTTATTACAGTTTAAGTTTGAAATGATAGATGCTTAACTGTGAAAACAATGTAGACATAGGGATGAGGAACAGCACAGGTGCATATGAACATGTATTATATTGCAAAACTTCTGCTGTATAGTTTGATGTTTACAAACTGACTCCTTTAGGCAATACACACTCAGAACATAACTGTCTTGGTGGCAGGTCTTTTGTACAGTATTTTAAAGTTAAATCTTCTCAGTTTTCAGAGTTGACATAAATAGTGATTTATGACAAGTATCAACTATTCCCCCATCCAGCTCTTACGCAAACTTCAAGATTTTGAGAAAAAGGATACAACTACTTGAAAAAGATTCTAAATTCCCTATATTGGATACATGCAGACATCTAAGTAGAACACCACATTGAGTTCCTTCCATTGTTATCGAAGATTATTATGAGAGAAATAGAACAAGTGTCTTGTTTATTTATGATGTCTGAGAAGCATGATGTGCAAGACACCTTGACATGAAAGGATGAGAACTACGATAAATTATTAAATGAAATAATTATTTCTGTTTGAAATAGTTAACTTTTTATGGCAATTGTACATATTATTACTTATTTCCACAAGGGAACCTAAATAATAAAGCACTACAATAGCACAATGCTATTTCAAATGTCTTCTAACAGTGAGTTTTCTGATTAATGAGTTACTGAGAGCTTTGTTAGGAAATTTGTAATCTTTTCATATTACAAATGTAATTAGATAAAGGAAATTTCATGTATGAGAGATGTAACATGACAATCTAAAAATAGGTACTCATCATTTGTAGGTTGTAAGACATAGTTTGTTGATTTGTTAGATAAAAAGGCCAGTCTCACAAAAAACAGATTAACGAACAACACAAAAAAATAGCTGCGTGCTATCATGTTATCTCCATCAATACCCTGTGATCCACACCAGGATTTACCAAGTACTGTTCGTGTATATGACTGCTGTATACATGACTTGCATTAATAGGTAAAATACTTCAGAAAGCTGATAGTAGAAGTTTATTTACAAGAACATTTCGATATGACATCTGGAAGTTTACTTAAGTCTTCCGACTTAAGTCTAATGTTATGTTTGGCAACATCCTTACCAGTCCTTCCAAAAGGTCAGACACACAGTGGATCTTCATGATCCAAAGAACCAAGTATCCAGTAACTTACAGATCTGGGTTCTTTGGAAAGATATTTTGATATGTAAATGGCAAGAATGGTATGCTGAACTCTTCTGAAAATCCAGTTCTTAGTATCCATTTCATTTATCAGCCATTTAAAAGAATAGTTTTGACAAAAGCTGTTACACCTAGCAGAAATGCATCTTAAATTACAGCATTTTCTTCAATATTCCAACTTTCCTTTCAATTTTTTCCAACTTCAATATATTAATTTATTTTGGGCAGTAATGTTCCAATTATGCTTTCAGCACAGCAGCATTTCTTTTTGATGTGAATCAGCAAGCTCTGAGTTGTTTGTTTTAAAACCTGCATGGTAAGGAAGAAGTGGTGAGATCTATATTTAAGATAACCAGTAATCTCCATTACAGATTATCTTGCAACAATATTTAAAGAAATGACATTTCTCCATGGTTTACTGTTTGGTAGAGTCAGAAAGCCCAGATCCCTTTTGTTGGCCTTATAAAAAATAGAAAAGGGCAAGTTACCAACTGTCAAGCATTTTCCATGTATCATGTGTTTTGTATAGTAAGAAATACTGCAAAACCAAAATCTTTTACCTCAACAGAATATTCCTGGGCGATAGGGGAATGAGCACTGACAGTGCACAAGGTACCTCATTTCAAAGGTTGGATGCCTTCATTCTCAGTGTCACGTAGCAGCTACAGGTGTTATGTATTGGTGATGTATTGCCCAGATGCAGGCAGATCACCAAATAGGCTGCATTTACATCAGCAGGTAATGTAGACAGTGGAGTAGATCTGTGAAACAGCTAGTACTGAGGAGCAGGCGCCCATGCTCTGGTCTGTCCTCATGAACTGAACACCTATTAACACCTTATATTAATTACATATTCCAGTTAAGCGTCATGTGAAAAGAATCAAATTCATGTGCTCAGGGACCAGTCTGTAATGTGGATCAAAGCAGGATCATGAGGATGATTGAGAGATGTACTTGAGGAATGCTCTCCCACTTCCAACTAAATAATGTAGATGCACTCAGGAGAGAGTAAAGGTTGTGTTTTCTACATCTAAAAGGTGTTCTTTCTCTCCAAGGAGCCTTGCTGTATTTTCCTCTGCAGGGAGCTGTGCTTCCAGGAAGAAGATGATGAAAAGGTGATGCAGGGTAAAGAACTGTGGCTGTGGTGCTTTACTGGTATTTTTCAGCTGTAGTGCCTGAGAGCTATGGCAGGCAGGGGTGAGCTGGGCATAAGCCTTGGCTTACCTACTCATGCTTGTAAGCCAACATTAAATATTCATTGAAATTAGTCTGAGCATTCATTTTGTTTATTTTAGTGTATTTACTGTTAACATGGAATATGGAATAATTTATGAACCCACAATTAGCAAATGGTATAACTTCTAAAATATGCAGTTCATTTCTAAGGAAATAGCAAGAAATGGGCAGTGTATGACTTGGGAGTTTTAAAATACTGTTAACTTATGCACCTTTATTGATCATCTTATAATGTAGAAGTTGGTAGCCTAATTCTATTGATTGATCTTAAAAGTGTTGTTCCATTAGGTCTGATCACTGTAATTCCATTCAAATCAGTGACTCCTGGGTCCAGCTGAAGCAAATGCAAGTATGTGACAGCTGTAGCCTAATCATTTTTGAATTTGGACTAACTACCTTAAGATGAGCTCTGCCAAAAACGAAATCACACAGGTCCAGTCCTAATTAAGTTTCTCAGCAGATTGATGGGACACTGCCTTTGGTTGTTTTCTATTCATGAAAATGCACCTGGAATTTGTTTTCTCACAGTTCTCTATGCAAACAATATATGCTCTGTAATTGTTACCCTTGTTGCAAGGACTGGAAACATTCAGTCTCAGATCATAGTTACTGAACAGACAAAATGCATTTGCATCATTTGCTTACTTTACATTTGGTAGTTATAGCTATGCTGGAAATCTGACTTTAACCTTGGTTAGATATTTCTGAAGCCTCATTGCTGAGTCTGAAGAATTAGAGTGCTTATGTACGAGTATTCAATTTTTTCTGTCATCTTAGATGGATATGCCTTACATGACTTAGAAAATTATAATAAGTCTGCAGTCAGCATATCTTTAACAAAATTATAGTTCTCTAAGTTCTAGGTCATACAAGATGCAATTTTCTTCAGTTGTTTCCATCTTCATATTTCAGAAATTGGTATTTGTATATATCCTATTCAAGTTGCTGTTTATCTGTATATAAGGTAATCTGCTGTCTCTCAAGACAGTTATAAAATTTACTGCAAATTGGCATGTGAATCTGTGTATGAGAGAGAACACAATCTCTTGTCTAAAATAAGTCATTCTGAAAAAATAAGAGTTTTTGTGTGAAGTGAGACATAACAGCACAAAAGTATTTGATATTTGGGAATATAATTAAATACTCCTAGCCAGGTGGAAGTAGCACATTACTTTGAAGCTGTTGCTTTATTTTAACTAAGCAAATGAGACTGTAGAATAAAATCAGAAAAAAAGGTGTGAAAAGGTTACTAATAACTGAGGCTAGATTTTCACAGTAGGCCATAGTTCCAGTATCAACATTTGGCATCAAAATCTAATGATAAAATGGATTGTTCTCTAACGTAATTCACTGGCAAGCAAACTTTCAAAAATGAAGCTTTCTTTTTTCCCCAATTATAATGAAATCATGAATTTAAATGTAGAAAAGTATTATTGTGTAGTAGTAGATGTGAAAGTTGTCACTAAGTGCCATTTTAGCTGCCTAATTAAAATAAATAAATAAAAACTAGTTCCTCAGCTAGACTTGCAGATAGGCAGCTAACAAGTACCAAAAGTACATTCAATGTACTCCTACACCTGTAATCAATCCTGCAAACCATTTCACACTCTCTTAAGTCACTTCCTTTCCGTATCGTTCCTTAAGGACTATCTACATTATTCTTTCGTTTTTCCCACCAGAATTGTTTTAATTTTTGAAAATTTTTCTCTTTTCTCATTCCAATCTTGCCTCTGACAGTGAGGAGAAGTGAGATGTGGAATGCTAAAATCAAATGGTACCTGTGGTCACTATTTTACGTGATGGAGTTCAGGAAGAGGGAGTTGTGTGGTGACCTTTCTGCATGTACAGAGCCTCTACTGGCTTTAAGGTAGCTTGTAAGTCAGGACTGGAGAAAGAGATTAGTAGCAGCATATTTGCACTGTTTTCAATCCAGGTCCTGTCACAGCTCCCCAGGGAAGCTGGTGATCTTAGGCTACTGACAGCAGATTTATTGTGGACACCCACTCCTAGTTCTCCAGCCTAGAACACTGCTGAGTTGAGATATTTATCTACCACTTCCAGGCTGCAAGCTAGTCAGGGTTACAGATGTGAACCACAGCAGTTCAGCAGAGCTTCCTGGCGCAGGCTGAGGCTGCTTGACAGTCAGAACAGAATGAATCATTATGAATCATACTGTGGGGGAACAACGGGGCCTTAAAGGGGACCTTCATAATTGGTATAGAGAATATCCTCAACTTCTAACATTGTTCCGCATGTGTCATGGAATTTGCCACAGAGAGCACATATGTGGTGGCTAGTTGAACATGCACCAACTAAAATCCATCTAGAATGCAAATACCACTATGATGCAGTCATCTCCCTTACACTTTCCCTATACTCATATAGGGGACAGAACAGAACCCACTGAGTGTTTCTGCATGGCTGCCCTGCTGAACCTCCTCTTGAGCAAGGACACCTCTCAGGGTTACTGCTTACCTCTCAGGGTTAGTCAGGGGATCTCTGGTTGACAGATTCCTTTCCCATGGCAGATCATTGGCAAGTGATTAAAAGCAAGCTGAAAATTTGCAAAATTTGGTGAAATTTTTTAAAGTTGTATCTTGATTGATTGTATACATAATCCTTTAGATATAAGCGATTGATCAAGTCTGTGACTAAGACTGGATCCAGATGCACACAGACATCTCTGAGGAGTTTGGAAAGCGAGGGACTCCATTCTGAACCTCACAACTCAGTGGGAGGGTCTCTTTACACACTTCCATCTGACCCTGTCCTCCACACTCAGTAAATAACTGAGTGACCCTTGCCTTTGAACCTTGTTAAACCACCATCTGGGTTGAAATCTGCTAGCTCATTATCTTACCTCAGTATTGGTGCTTCTCTTTTATGAGTGAAATGCAACACTCCTCACTCATTCATGATAGTGGAACATAAAGTTTGAGAGTTAAAGGAAATTCCTTGGGCTAGGAGGGTTAAGAGAACTTCAGAGCTGGTGATCAGAACAAGTGGTGTTACAGTAGGATGTCGTCAGACTTATGTAGGGGCACTAAACAGCTGGACATGAAAGCCATTAAAAACTGGTCTAGTGTTCTCAAGACATATTGCTTTCAGAAAGCAAATCCATTATTTCTGGAAAAATGGAGCAAAGCAGGTCTGTCCCAGGAGCAGCAGGAACAGAGCTCTGGTTTTCCAGTTCTTCCACTACCTCTCCACTCAGTTTAGCTTGCATACTTGCTATTAACTATTCTGGGATGGGAACACCTTATTCCCCTTTCTTGCTGTTGCAGTTTACATGGAACAATTAATATCTATTGGGTCAAAGAAAATGTTCTCTAGGCGAGTAGTTAAATCCCTTTTTTGGGAAATGGGAATGGTAAATTAAACCCTTACAGCTATGGCAGGGAACTGAACTTCTGGTACTCCAGCTTTCTCCTAAGTACTATAAAATTAATGGTGATGAATTTGCACAATGTTCCCCTTTTGTAATTCTTCTTATTACAAACATATTTTTTCCCTCTCCTATATATACTCTTAATTTTCATCACTGCTGTCAAGTCTATTATGAGAAATGATCAAAATTAGAACCAAAGATTCAGCCTACAGATAAGTTGTTACAATAAAGAAGGTCATATTTGACATATTTTTTTAAGGAGAGTCATGTATTCTATTTTTCCTATAATAGCTGAGGGATTTTGATCTGCCTACTCACAATCAGGCATGACAATATGCATTATATGTGCTGTTGCAAGAGTAAGGAGAAATAAAGCTTACTGTTTAAAAGATACTTGTTCTAGATGCCCTCAAAACCTCAGATCTAGAAGCAGAGAACATGGATATTTTAAGAGAATTAAGTGATTTTGTTTTTCTGACTAATCATGAACTATAGGACCACTAATCCACTATAACTTACTACCTTATGCAGGGCTAATTATTTTTAACAATGTTAATGGACAGGCAAGAGTTAATGCAAAGGTCAATGTAGCATGTATACATTGCTATCAATGCCAGTAGTTAGCCTGTCACCCACAAATGAATCTACAAATCAAAAATTCAAAAACAATACACAAAAAACTGTAGCGTCAGAGTGCTGTCCCAAGACGAAGAAACTGAAAAATTACTCTGCGAAGGGAAAAATGGCAGCAGAGCCTTAGATAAGCTCTTGGACCGAAATCAAACCACTTTTCCCAGAGACGGAAACATCATTCTCTCCAGTATATTTCTTCCATGGGGATAGAAATGTCTGTTTTAAATAAGCCCTGGTCAAGTGCGCAAGTGCGCTGGGAAAGCTTCCTGTTTATTGAGGGTCATCGGGCAAGGTGTCTTAAGGTGACGGCCAAATTAGCTTCACAGACAAAGTATCTCCATGTAAGGAGAATATTTCTGTTTAAGAACATGACGCATTTTACTCCTTTGTGTAAATCTTACCTGAAAACACACCTGTTAGTTCTCAGAAGCATTCGCTGTCGTTCCCATTAGCCTGCTCTCCTGGATATTGTGGATTACATAACTGCTTTCTTCTGCAAGGACATATATAAACGTGTATATATGCTTATGTGTATATGTATATGTATTTTTGTATAAATACACATGTTTTTATATATAAATTTATGCATAAATACACATACATATTTATACACACTCTATTTATACGGGCAACTTCCCAATTTAAAGGTGCTTTCAGAGGAATCAAAGACCCACTTAATACATTCTGTGATTTATTTGAATTGAGAAAGGGGAGATTTTGCCAGTGAATAACCTGAATGTTCTGTTTAAAAAGCTATTTATGAAGCAACTAGCCAGATGTCTTTAATAATGTATAAGGAGGCATTTTTATTATTACTATGGCTTACATTTTTCAACACATAGCACAGCTCTGATATGACAATAATAAAATCTGCAGTTGTGACACGTGATAGCCTTTCTAAGCCAGATTTGTGAAGTTGTGCTTCCCCTGCATTGCTGACATTTTAGCATTTTTAATACTAATTATACCACGGAAAGCTTATATGTTTTCAAAGTATATTTATGTATTGAATGCCCAAAATTGTGCTAAACCAACACTGATTGATACATATGATTAGCACATAACAGTTTCCAAACAAAGGGATATTGATTTGATTTTGATTTGTAAATTTATTCTTAAACTTATCCCATTTGGTTCAGCAATCACTGAATATGACAAAAGGAAATTTAATCCAGCCTGTAAAAGAATTCCCTTGGAGTCTGAGGACATAAAGTATTTATTATATTAAACAGAGTTTAGAAAAAGGAACAGGAGATGCTAAAGAAATGCTTATCAATCTTGATTTGCTTTCAGCAAATACTGAAAAATAGGTAGTAACTTAGAAAATACCCAATGGTATACTCACATACAGAGTGACAATAAAAGACAGAATTGATATAAATCCAATTTTACTTAGATATATGTATCCAAATTACCAGACAATAATAAGGTATAGATGAGTACCCTTTACAGAGAGAGAATTTCTGGTTCCAATTCTGTTTTAGTCCAGAAGAATTACACAAATATCTGGGCAATAATCTGAAACATATAATTTAGTTCTTATTTCATTTGGCCATACATTGTCTATGTGAAAGAAGAGTCTTTTTTTTCCAAGAATATCTGAAAGAGTATTATTTTTTGGGGAATACGCTAATAATTTGCTTTATTCTCATATATTTCTCTAAAAGATGTATTTTTCTTAAGAGTATAAGTAGAGTTGAACAGCTATACCATAAAGGTTTGTGGAAGAATCCATTCTGTTTAAGCGAGTTTTTATGACCCATTATTAGTTATTCCAAATCCTGAAAATTTTAATAATTTGGAATAAATTGATCTATATCACAATAAGAAAACACATACATCTAAATAATGTATTGTTCTGGAGGAGAACCTGCTGTCAGGATACTAGGATGCATTTATAATTAATCCATGAAATTGCCTCATTTGAAAAATGTACTGACCTCTGGTGGTGAGTGTCTGGCGTATCTGTTCTACAAGATGATTGTACCTCAGCAATCATCACATTCCCAAGTTCGTCTGTCTCTTGTTGGTATTGTTGCTGTCTTTGTTTGTTGTTATTTAGACTGCTATACTTTATTTAATCACAGCACAGCCAACTTCCTGTATTGATGTGATGAATATGGTTTTTTTTTCTAGTTTCCCTTTTTTTTTCTCTTCTTTAGTACAGGTCTTGTAAGCCACCACACAAACAAAAACCTACTAACCTTGGAGGCCACTAAGGTTACTCGATGATGTTCCAAGCATTCACAGACATTTATTCAAAGATCGTCTATTTAGAGATCATTCATTTAGTAAAAGTATCGTGATTATTAGCCATCAGTTCTTACAAATAATACAATATTCCAATCAGCTTTCAGTAGTAAAAGTTGCTTTTTCACGTCTGTCAGGTGACCTAAGGTTAAATTATGTTGCTACCAGTTAGTTATCTCTGCAATGCACTAAGATATCAGGAGTTCAGCCCTGAACAGTCAGTTCAACCTCAGAACAGTCAGAAAAGACAAACCTGTTACTTGCCTAGTTTCACTCTCCACAGAATTTTAAAAACAGAAGAGGAAGGTTCACGTTTTCCATGTCCATTCAGACTCCTCATTCCCTGAAAATGAAAGAAGTAAAATGAAGAGTCAGGTGCCTTCCTGATATACATGCCACACATTCAAAAGTCAAGGGTTCTGGCAGCAAGTGAAAATCTGTACAAAATTAAGTGCATGGAGAAAATTATGGGTTTGGGCAGTTTATAATTCTGCCAATGCTAAACATTTATTTTTACAATGACAATAAAAGCTGAATTAAAAGCCAATCCTTCCTGCCAAGATTCCAGATTGTTCAGCTAATAACAAACTAGAACTATTCAAATTCAAAGACACAGCTTTTCTTTTTAACAGAAAGTACCAGACAAATTGAATTAGAGACTGCTATTCCTTCTATCACAATAATTACACAGTGATGAATTATTAACGTTGCACAATTACTTTTTACATTAAAATAGACCTGAATTGTTTAAATATTGTTATAAAAATCATCTGTATTGAAGATCAGAATCACAGTACTTAATGTTTGAAAAGGCACCAAATACGAATTTTTGGCTCATTCCTAGAAAGAGGCATAAATTTGTCAACAAATTATTTCTCTAATAGAAAACTCTGATCCACACCAGTTTACCAGAACATTTAAGTTCAGTAGGGCTAACAGCAGGAAAAATTCCTCACAAACACAATAAAGAAAAGAGAAAAATAATGTTTCTAAGTGAGTGATGCTTCAGAAGACCTACACCTAGATGACCTCTGTATGGGCCTAGATGAAGCAGGGCCACAACTAATAACAATAATAATCTTGGCTAAATACTGTTACTGCCTAGCTATGATCTGATCTAAATATCAAAGTAAGCAGCAGGAATTGTGCAGTCCAAATAAAACTGATCTTGTGAATTTTACAGTCTGGGATGATCTCTATTAATGAAGATGTCTTGTTGTGGCATCTCTCCATATTTGTAGTAATATACAATTACTGAAAACACAGTGAACTATTCACTTAAATCAATGGAGGTGAGGCTGGATAAAGCACTTTGGAAAGACAAGATGGTTTTCACACACACAAGTACACAGTATCATCTATAAGACTCTAAATTGCAATTTAAATAAAAATATATTATGAAAATATGACAAGAGAATTAAGAATAATACACTGCTTCCTAATACGCTGCTGCTTCTCCTACCTGTATCCCATCTTTTAACCCCCTAGTTAACCTGTGCCCCCGAACCTCCTCACAGAGCAGTGCTCTGCATTGCCTGCAACAGCCCTGTTGCTTCCTCGCAAGATTCCTGTGGTTCCCTTACGTTCCAAGTGGGGAATCTGGGTATTACAAGTATCAGTTACTGCAATGATCAACATGCTGAAGTATAAGCTACTTCATGATTAATAGTGTTACTCAGCAGTTACTAAAAAACAGGGAAAGCCAGAAGTATTCCACAAGAAATATCATATTCTCATATGAAGACGGGTTGTCACTGTTCTGTCAGTAACAGTTTTCTACCAATCTCTATTTAGTAACACCACTGTATAATACTTTATTTTCCTAAATATTACCAAGATCAATGTCCACTACTAATCTACTGTTAGGAGAGCAAGCAATCAAAGACCTCCAATAAATGGCTATCTAACATGCAGGGGTTTTTGTTTTGTTTTCTTTGTTTGTTTTTTTAAATGCACTAATGCCCACTGAACAAAGCCGCTCAAGTCCAGGGATACTACTGGACATTAATAGTCAGGTTTTAAAACTCAAATCTTATTTCTTTTACAAATGTTATAAATGAATGGTCTGTTTTTGCCCCACGCTAGTATCTGTGTTTGGAGGCAACATGTTGTTGGCTAGCTGTGTGAAATGATCACAGTCCCCCTGCCCTGCTCCTCAGCCTAATTCATGACTAAGGCACAAGATGAATTCCTGGTGCCAGGAAGAACAGCATAAAATCAAAGACTTGGGCTTTCTTATTTTGTGGTTATAAAAACTAAGATGTTTTCACTCTTGGCTTTTCCTGAAGCAGCCTCCTCTGGGTGATGAGGGCAGTACGAGCAATTGCAAAGGTTTTATCACAAGTCTAGCAATATGTAGCAAGATGTGAAATATGGTCCCGAAATATCTGGTGTTCAGCTCCAATTATTTAAAAAAGATTGTTTTGAATTTTTAGCCCTCATGGTTGAAAAAAAAAATTAAAAAAAAGACTGAAAGAAGAGATTACTGAATATCTGACATCAGGTGAGAACTTTATACACAACATTCTTTTTGGTTTTTTTTTTACATAACTTTATTACTAACAGCCTGATAATTTCTGGAAAAATGCGACCCTGCTGGAACTAGGATGCTGGATCTAGATGATCTCTAGAGGTCCCTTCCAACCTTAACCACTCTGTGATTCTCACTCTTTTAACCTTAAGAGGGTTTAGATATTCAGTTGTGCTGTTAGTTTCTTAACACCTAACCAGATTAGCAATCCTTGGTATTTTTGTTGTTTATTGCTGAAATATTTAGGTGAATGTGTTTTTTTTTTTTCCCCTCTGGTACCGTAAGAACTAGAAACATACTCTAAAGACCTGTTTCTTGCAATGACAGGATTAAACAGGAAAAAGTTTCAGGCTTTAAAATGAACATTAGCATAAAACTCAATATGGAATAATGGATTCATGACAGCTAGGTATTAATCCACTGTAGCAACTGCATTTCATGCAAATTCTTGCCTGCATTTTATATACTACTTGTCTTTGCTAGGAAGAAAAAAAAAATAAGGCTGAAGTTTTTTTGCGTTTTTTTTTCCCAAAACTTCAAAAGCCAGTACATAGCCTTATGATAAATCCATAGCCTTATGATGAGTTTCTCCTTGTTTCTGTTATTCCATCCTGTCCTTCTCTCAGCTGAGGTTATGAAGAAGGAATTTTATTTGGTTTCACTCTTGGAGGTAACAGGTAAGAAGACAACAGATCTTTAACCTCTGGGTTATATCCTGGCTGGCAAGCAAGAAACAACAGGAACAAACAAGAGAAGGAGAAGGATGGCTGGGATTAGCGGAATGTTGTTTAAATCATTGGCAAAACATTCAGGAGACGTCAGGGTAGCCGCATTCTAGGCAGAATTCAAAGCTGCCTTCATGCTTCAAGAAGCTGCAAAACCTTAGGAATCAACCACATGGGAGCGGCCAAATTCCAAAGCCAGACGGGATGCGTGAAGATCAACCGCAACTGACATGAGGGCAGAAGGCGGAATTCTCCAGGCTGGGGAAGGAAGGACAAAGCGTAGCCCATGGACACCCAGAACAAGAGGGTTGCGGGCGGCTCGAGGTGGCGTCGCCAGCCGAGCAGCTCTCGCACCCGCGGTGCATCCAGCCGGGACAAAGCCACAACAGGCTCCTGGCCCGTTCTGAACATCCTCGTCCCATCTCATTTCTCTGTGCTCGCTGTGGCACGAGCAGCATTTTCCCATGGACGCATCCCAGGGACGTTAGCTGCTGCTCCCAGTCCTCGCAGCCAAGTGCACTCCCCAGGGTTCCCACCTCCAAGAGGGCTCCCGAAGGGAGTCCCTGCATTAGGTAATTTCCAAGTGTCTGTTACAGTATCTGTGTGTTCAGCAGCTACGTTTCACTAGCTACTTTCATTTGCAGCCGAGTCCAAAATGACTTGCTGCGCAGTAACCCTTACTGTGTAGTAAGTTCAAACTCTCTGCGAAGCATTTTACATCTCCCAACTCACAGCCCAACTTTTACTGAACATGACGAACACTAAACGCCGGCAGAGCAAATTAACGGGGAGCACACGCTGTCCTCGGAGCCTCCCCTCGGAGCCTCCCCTCGCCCTCGCCCCCGCCCCGCTGCTCCCCGCAGCTCCGCGCTGCTCCGCGCTCCGCCTCTGCCCTTCCTCGCCGTCACGCGCCCCTCGCGGGCTCCTCCGAGGCGCCAAACGCGCAAGGAGCGAGGGGAAACGTGAGGGGCCCAGCGGCCGTTCCGCGCAGCGGGTCCAGGACCCCAGCCCGTGCCGGGAGTCCCGGCCCGTTCCACGGGGCTCAGCCCATCCCGGGGGTCCCACCCCGGCGCCAGGGGCGGTGGGCGCCGTCCCCGGAAGCGCGTGCGGCGGGGGCGGCGGCGCATGCGCGCGGCGCGCCGGGCACGGCCGCATGGCAGCGCGGGCGGCGCCGTAGCG
>JAUBOD010000303.1:354742-409847 GCA_032353885.1 Nothura maculosa
CTCGCCGCGCGTTTGCGGCGCCGCCGCCCCGAGGCTGCAGCCGGAGGGGGACACGGGACGACCCTCCCTTAGGGAAGGGCGCGAGGCCATCGCGCTCGTGCGCGGGCGGAGAGCGAGGGCGGCGCGGGCAGGGCCGCCGCTCCCCGCCCGTCCGTCCGTTAACGGCCGTAACGGCCGCAGGTGCCTCCCCTCGGGTGGGCTGGGAGCGGGGACGGGGACGGGGGGGGGGGGGGGCAAGGCGGAGGGATGGATGCCGAGCAGGGCGCGGCACCTGCAGTGCCTGCTCCCTGCTCGTAGGGGCCTCAGGGCTGGGCTGCGAAGGTGTTTATATCTTAGGCGTTTTTTTGTAAGCACAGGACAACCCGAACCAAACTGTTGGGCCTCCGAGCGTGCTCGGGGTGAGCACAGGCTGTGTGTGAGAGGCCAGGCCGGGCACGGACCGGGTTACTGGGACACCCAGGGCAGCGGCCTCCCTGCGGAAGGGGCTTTGCCTTAGAAACGCGAGCGGCTCCTCTTGCCCTCGTCCTTCAGCAGCCCACCAGCTACTCTGTGGGTGACAAGGGGAGCCGTCTTATGCGAGCTTCAGTTTTACCAATCAGATTTTCCTTGCTTCTTCTCCAGTAGGGAGCTGCAATGGAGACAGCATTGCCAGTCACGTGCCTGTTCTCCTTTTCCATACTGCTGTGTGAAAGTTACCACCACAGAGTGGAGACGGCCACTGTTGTGCAGGCGGCGGAGAAAACCCTCCTAGAAAAGGCGTCTGGCGTCAATGCGGACCTGGCAGGGCTCATCCAGAGGCTCCATCTTCAAGAACTTTTCCATCGTTACGGAGAAAACAACACACTGACGATTGAAGGATTTAGAAAACTGCTTCAGAACATAGGCATAGACAAAATGAAAAGGATTAAAGTAGACCATGACCATGATCATCACCCTCATCATAACCACGTTGCACCCAGTAAAAACTCGGAGAGGACTGTTTGTCCAAGCCACGACCATGATGCGAACAGAGTTCCCGTGAGCAGTCACCTGCAGGAACTGCACAAAGCAGAACACGTGGAGCACGAGCAGAACTTGTTGCACAGCAAGAACATGGTGAGTGAAATACCTGCATCCGTCAGCACCGCTCCTGCAGACGGCAGTTACGAACTGCAGAATTTGGGAACTGGAGGAGCAAAGTCGGTTGCCCGTTTGGGTCTGCCTAACTCCAATGCCACAGACAGCAGCAATACCAGTTGGCTGGCTCACGGAAGAGCAAACGAGTCCCTTCTTTTGACGAAGGAGTCAGAAAGAGGAAGACACCTGTATTCCAAATTTAAAATCCAAAACACCCAGGAGGTGAGACTGACTTTCCTGTGTTTTTGGGAATTGATGTCAGCTAGGAAATTTGTTACAGCTTGTGGCTGCTGCCCGTGTAACTGCATATGAGCTGTGTAGTGCAAGAGTCGGTATTGCAGCAGAACACCCATAACTGCTCCGGAATCTTCACTCCTTGCTCTGAATGAGTGTTGTGTTCATGAGCTCAAATACAGGAAAATATTCAGTCTTTTCATATAGCATTTTTCTTTTTTTCTTTAGTAAAAAAACGCTGTATTAACAATGAAGAATATAAAGTTTAGGTTTTAGAATAATGTCTTCTTAGGCAGGAGTGTAAAAAGTCTGCAAAACTTTGTAGAGAAAGTTCTGTGTTCTCCTTATGTAAAAGCAACAAAGGAAGCTAAGGTACTTGGAAATTCTTTATTTTGGAAAACGGTAGTATTACCTTGCTGTGCAAGTATGTCCAAGAGGATACGTAAGTAGGTAGCTCTTGATCTTACCTTTAGGTCTTGTGGTTTTCCGCAAAGTGTTTTGTTTGAGACTTCCCATAGTAATGACTTCTATTGAAAGGTCTTTAACCTTGTTGTTCCCTCTTCATATGGCCTCTCTAAGTGAAAGGCAAAAGTGTTAAGCAACCTGTATGGCAGAGCAGCCGACTCCTTGTGCTGATAACTGTGTGTCATCTGGCTGGTTTTAGCTGTTTTTGGTTACTGTTCAGGGACTTTCATGTGGAATCACTGCACTGACAGTTCACATGAGGTGTGCAGTCCTTTTAAGATATTGTAGTGTTTTTCTTCTGATTAATCTTTAGAGTGTCTCTTTGCACAGTGCTCCAACGCCTCCAAGCTGATGCAGTCCCATGGCATAGGCACACAGACCTGGCTGACTGCTACGGAGTTCAGTTATCTCTGTCCAGCGATTATCAATCAGATCGATGGCAAGTACTGCATAGTCCATGCAACTAGTGAAAAAGCTGAAACTCCTCCAAAAGGCTACTCTTTGCAAATAGGTAAGTGTTATTGTTGTTATTTTGTTTGTTTATTTAATATAGCACAAACGCCTGATGGAACTCCCTTTAGTTACGAAGTTGTAGAAACGTACATTATGTTTCTCTAGACCTCTCTAGAGGTCCCTTCCAACCTTAACCATTCTGGGATTTTTTAGCCTTGGATGTTAAGTATTGTTTGATATAGGAATGTTAAGCAACCAAAATCTCATGTAAGTCGTCTTAATCTCTTTTTCCAGCTTGGATTGGTGGCTTTATATCCATCTCTGTCATCAGTTTTCTTTCTTTACTTGGTGTTATTTTGGTGCCTCTGATGAATCGAGTATTTTTCAAGTTTCTCCTAAGTTTTCTTGTGGCATTGGCTGTTGGAACTTTAAGTGGCGACGCTTTCTTACATCTCCTTCCACATGTAAGTATTTCATTTAAAAAAAATGATAAAATTTGATATCTGACTGACTATACTTTTTATTGATATTTTTTAAAAAATAGTTTTCACATCTATTCAATGAGTCACTTTCCAATCTTGTGAAATAGATTATTACATAGAAAATTTTCTCACTATTTGGATATGCTTCTGTTATTCATTTCATGTTCCCCTAGTGAAAAGTCTTCTGAAATCTTTTTCTTGGCTTTTTTCTCCCTGTTTCTTTTTTCTCTCTTTTTTTTTTTCTTCCAGCTTTTGTTTTCCTTTTTCTTCATCTGTTCTGCAAAATCAGCCTTACAAATACATCAGCCTTACCTTCGCCCTCCCCCCCAAAGAAAAAGTTAACTTGCTGTGGATTTTGGCTGAGGTTCACTGGAAAGGGCTACAGATCCTTTGCTGGGTTCAGAACCCTGTCTGTGTTTTATAGGGTTCTTCCTTTTCCTTTCAGTTAATTTTGAACTTATCCTGAGAAGTCGTGTAAAATCTTAAGCACTATGTGTGTATGTGTGCATGCATGCAGGCTGCCCTGCGGGTTACAATGGTTAAGTCAGGACTTGAGAGGAAAAATAGGAGGAATACTTTCTGTGTTTGTTTAATGTATATATTTTTGTTGCTTGCTTGTTATATGAATCAGTTCTTCTGAATATAATGACTTCCTCTTTCGGTTCTCCCCTTAGTCTCATGGAAACCATCACCATCATCATGAAAAACCTCTACTTGAGCAAAACAAAGGCTCTCTCTTCAAACATCTTGTTTTTCAAAGTACAGAAGAGAGTGCTTACCTGGATTCTACATGGAAGGGGCTTACAGCACTTGGAGGCTTGTATTTCATGTTTCTAGTGGAGCATTTGATAACTTTAATAAAGCAGTTTAAAGACAAGAAGAAAAAGGTAGAGAAACTATATTTTGAAGTTCTTGTTTTGCATGATGTTTTTTCAATACAGTCCCCAAAACTAAAACTTACGTGTATGTATATGTGTGTGTGTGTGTGTATGTATGTGTGTGTGTGTGTGTGTATCTATCTATATATATATATATGTATAAAAAAATATTGATTGGATTTAATAGCTGTTTTTTCCTGACTTGATTAGTTTTCTAGCTTTAGTCATGTTAGATCACATTTATACTTTTTATAGTTTGAAACTAGATCATAAAAAGCTTTTCTTTCTCCCTTTTTTTAAAAAAATAAGAATAGATTTCCTTAAGCAGACAAATTTTACAGGCTTGACATCACAGGGAATTGTATCGTAAGCAAAAATTCAGGTTCACCCTTTGTTATAAGTTACCGTGATCTAAGAAATTACTGCCTATCACTGACTTCCAAGGATATTTTATTTTTGAACTTATATTGGATGAAGTAAGAGACCTCATGCAGTTATCACACTTTTATCAAGGGAGCACTTGGGCAGAGTGGTTGAGTGAGGCAGTAACTTCGTGCTCACCACAAAAGCTACGTGACTGCCCTATACAAGCTAGTGACTTTCAGACAGCACCACACTTGGAAATAGTGTCTTCTCCAGGTCTCTCCTTTCTAGTCTTTCCTTTTCCTGCCCTCCAGAAAAGACCAGCTTTCAGATTGCTGCAATATTGCTTTATGTGGAAGGTAGAGAATAGCCTGATTTTGGTGGGCTGTATGTGTTGGTAATCTCTATAAAGACTAGGATAGCAAGGATGTAGATGCTGCGTGAGTCAGTAAAAGTCAGGAATTTGTTAAGCTCTTCTTCAAGAAAGGTAGGAAACTAGTATTAATTTAGAAAGCTTGAAAGAAGGTAGAGGCTGCCTGAGAGACCGTGATGCTCTGTTTCTGCTGTTTATTTTAAAATCTGTCACTAGGGCAGATGCCGTGGAAGATCCTCTTTGGCAACAGCAGGTTCTATCACACAGCGGTGGATTATACTGAAGCCATCAAGGTTACGTGTGAATGGCAAGATTATTTTCTTAGTTCAGTTTACCTGTGGTTATACTTACTCATCAGGAGATGTTGAAGGATTCAAAGTAAAAGAAATATTTTTGTTTTCCTTGTCTCCTGGCTATTGAAACAGATTTCCTGTTTGACTCATGCCTTTCTAGGTACTGAGTCACTGATTGTGATTTTTTTTTTTGTGTGATGTAGACATTAGTCAGATATGATTGCAGGCTTTACAGATTTTACTTAACTTTCCATAAAAGGATTTAAAAACTGTTGCACTGACGTTACAACACTTAAGCCCCAAAACACTAGTGGAATTGCCTTTGCTCAGTACTTGGTGCATGTCACTTCTTAGATGAACTTCTGCTGTTACACAGAACTAGATTGTAATTAGGCTTGGAGCGTTTTGTTTTCTACTTTGGAACCTGAGGAACTTAAGTCTTTTTTACTGTGCACTGCTGAATTTTTAATGTGTCCCTTCTGCATCCCCTATATGGCTTCTATGTTACCCTCTTTCTGTGCAGGCTTGTTTTTGTAAATATTGTTGTAAATATCATGTTGATCGTCTATCTCCTGAAAAATAAGTAACATTCGTAACTATAATATTTTCTTTTGGAATAAGAAAAGAAATGAAGATGATGGAGAAAGTAAGAAGTTTTCAGCGAATGAAGAGATGTTAGATACAGATGATCGTAAGTCCCAGCAGTATTATGGCATGGTTGTTATTGTACAACGTACAGCTAAAATGCTGTACATGACCAAAGGCAACTTATAGGTATTAGTGCAGGCTGGATCACTGCCCAACTGAATTCTTCCTGTGTGTGCACACAGGTTTATTTTACTTTTATTTTATGACTGAGAGTTTGGAAGTAGTGTATTAAGTTTGGAAACCTCAAGCTTTTGAATGCAGGATTGGATAGTGGAAGTTAAAGCCACATTAAGATGCTCTTCTGGTTATGACTTTGGAAATGTAGCTACCCCTAGTTCCGTCTACATTGCTTTTGTTCAGCTGTTAGACAACTTGCATAGACATCTAAGGAACAGAAATGCTTGCCTTAGAAATCCAGGGTGGGTTGTTTTGAGTATTTAAGTTGTAAGGTGCTTACCTAAATTCCAGAAGTTAATTTATACTGGATCAGATTTCTTCAATATCAAACTAGGAGCAGAAAGGTACCTCGTTACATATTTGCCTGTTCCTGTAACTCTAATAATCTGATCCTGTGCAGGAAAATGCTGAGAGAGTTTTTATTGCTTTGCAGCTTGCCTTCAGTGTTGTTTACTTGTCTTCTGTGGAATGAGAGATTCCTAGGTTTCAATACTCACAAACATTGAGTAGTCACATGCAGCATTATCCCCAAAAGTTAATCTTCTGTCCAGAAACTTTAAGGCATGGATTCTGCTCCAAACACATCATATTCTGTGATATGATTCTATGGTATGATTCTGTTAATATTCTGTGATTCTATGAATGATATTTAAAACTGGCTTGCTGTTACAGGAAGGCTTGTGCCAAACTGTGATTTTAGAGCAGATGTGATGGGTAGTATTTGTTTAAGTGAAATGGTGCCCTGTGTGTGTGTTAACACAGGTCGTACACAGGCTTGTTGGAAATCAGTAAGGTGGCAATATAGGAAAACAGACTTTCACTGTCTCTGTGCTTTGCAGTCTTAAATCCTGAGGCTGATGCTAAATTTTTCATGTAGCTCTTTGCCTCTCTGACTTTCCTGGTAGATTTGTTTTTCCCTATTGTCTGCTAGATTTGGACTGTATTTGAGTTGAAATTCTTGGCAATTAGGATTATAATATAACTTGCTGTATTATAATTTCAGGCTTCAGTTTAGGGGAAAGTAAAAATGGATTCAATTTCCTTACTTCAGTAGAACAATATCAATATCAAGTTTGAGAGAGGATATTTTTCTTCAGTTTTCCTGAACCAAGTAACCTTGGTATCCTTGCTTAAATCCTCAGAACATTTATAAAACAGCAGCGTTTCCCATCTGTAACTAAGTAGTAT
This sequence comes from Nothura maculosa, assembly GCA_032353885.1. Classification (NCBI taxonomy): domain Eukaryota; kingdom Metazoa; phylum Chordata; class Aves; order Tinamiformes; family Tinamidae; genus Nothura; species Nothura maculosa. Next base: position 361,413 of record JAUBOD010000303.1, read on the forward strand.
TGTTTCTAGCATCAGAATTGTCTTGTTTTGCTAGAGCTGTAGAAGATGAAATGCCCTTTTGTACTTAAGAATGCAAGAATTTATCAACTTCAGTAGAAAATAGATTCCTAGTGCTGATTAATGGAGTCATTAATGTGTGATGCTGACTTAGGACTTAGACTTAAAATTTTAGAGGCTGTTGCACATGCTATTGTGCATCCAGTGTTGCACATGCTATTGTGTGATAGTGCATTTTGACCAGAAATTTTACATAACTACAAGTAAATAATGAGCTGTGAGTAATGCAAAAAAAGGAAAGATGTATTTGTTCACTCAATTGCAGGTGAAAAAATTAAACAGTTTTAGGAATGCTATGAAGTCAGCTAATAGCCATTAAGGTTTATATGAGGACATTTTGAGGTCTGTATTGGTAGTTTGAGTATTTTTCGGGTGATTAAGCTTGACAACTTAACATTTAACCAAGTATTTCCATGTGATATTCAAGAAAGTTGCCAAAATTGTATCTGTAAGATAATCATACTGTCTTGTGTTTTATTTGTCTTCCTTAAGATAAATACACAGCAAATGCTCTTCGGGCTTTGTTTTTCTGAAGCAATTAAGTAACTTCCTGTTGTAAAAATGATAGTGCCCTATATTATTGTACCAACCGTGTAGCAGGTCTTTCCTGAAAAGTTCTTTCTAAATTTCATGGCTTAGATGCAGGGGAGTGCGTTCCTGGTAGATGGAGAGACTAAAAGTTTTTAGTATTTTGCAGTAAAATGAATAACCTCAGAAACTTGAGTTAAGAAAAATAAGTTAGGAGAACTCTTGAAAAAATTTTGGTACGAGAAATTGTGGCATCAGTCTGAACTCCTACACGTACTTTTTCTCTGTTTTATCATTTACTGAACTTCTTTATTATATCATTGCTTCCTAGATGACTTTAAAAATGTGTAATGTTGTGCTTTGGGTTTCTGTGACAGGGCCTGAGGGCTACCTAGGGACAGATTCACAAGATCCATCGCCCTTCATTTCTCAGCAGCCAGCAGCGCAAGAGGAGGAGGAGGTTATGATAGCTCATTCCCATCACGAGGAGGCCGACAACGAATACGTATCCAGGGGCTGCAGGAACAAATGTCACTCTCACCTGCATGACACCTTAGGGCAAACGGATCATCTCAGCCATCATCACCACGATTACCACCACATCCTGCACCACCACCATCACCAGAACCACCATCCCCATAGTCACAGCCAGCGCTACTCGCGGCAGGAACTGCAGGACGCCGGGATAGCGACTCTGGCCTGGATGGTCATCATGGGAGACGGGCTGCACAACTTCAGCGACGGCCTCGCGATTGGTGAGCCCTGCAGTGTAACGGAAAAGTGCTGAGTGTGGCCTTCGCTCAGGCTTTTGGAATCAGGGTCTCCATGTGAATTGAAAGCGGGGGAGCTGAAATAGCACCTTCAAATGTGCTCAGTGTGCTGAGCACTCCCAAGAGTTTTGGAACCTCTTATAGACAAAGTGTTTCAAAAATACTTTTTTCATTTCCAATCTTGTTTTACTCAGTCTAGTTTAATGACACAGCTCTGACCTTAATTATGGGATTTAAACAGTTTTTGCTATTTAAACGAGATACCTGTAAACAAAATGCTGTTGTCTTTTTGTGCCTACTCTGCTCATATCCCTGCTTTCCCTGGACCTGTTGTAGCTCCAGTTTTTTAGAAGAAGTTTCAGTGTTGTTGTTTTTGTTTTTGTTTTTTTTTGTTGGGGAATCAAAACTGTTCTAGACGCGTGGCTTGGAGGTGAGATTTGGTGTCTCCCTCGTTTTCCTAGAATGTTGGACACCTGGTATTCTAGATTCAAAAATAAGTTCTAGAAGTTCAGTCCTCCTTAACTCCTACGCTGGTCTTTCATGATACTGACTTCAGTGCTTGAAGACTCATTTGGTTTTGCAGGTGTTAGATTCACATTAGTTCGTATAGCATCCTGGAGTCAGTATTGTTTTGGATAAATGAGCTCCTTCTTTTCTAAGGAGAAAACCTAATATTAAGTCAGTATTTCTCACTGTAGAATGTGCCATTGTTCAGATCCCGGCAATTCATAATAGGATGTGAAAGAGTCTCCCTAATCCTAAGTTTCCTAATAGATTAGTAGTGACACTATGGTGGAAGAACAAGGCTTTGCATACAAATGGTATGGAGCATCAGTTATCTCCGAGCATTAGGGAGGTGTGAGAAGGGGATGTGATTTGGTAGTTACTAGTCATGAGGCTAATAGCGTATTGAACAGCACAGAAGTCTTGCAGGTCCTGCTCTGTAGCTGGTTCACACTATAAATAAGTGGATTTCCTTTCTGTTCTGGATGTGCTTAAAGATACAAGGCAAAGCAAAACTTGAGTAATGTTGTAAAAAGGCCAGTACTGTTCACTGTAACATTTTCTTGTATTTAAATGACCGTAAAAATATTTTGGACTTAAGATGAGCATATCCAGAATAATGCTTCCCTTAGAAGTTTCACTTCATGTGATTGTTATTCCTTACTTTAATCAGTTATTTCTTCTTGGGTTTTTTTTGCGTGTTGAGTCTCATGTAAATTATGAAGGAATAAGATTCTTTTTTGTTTTGTTAAAGCCTGGAACATTTGAGTCTGACTAATTTGTGTGAAAGGGTTTTCAGTTCATATCACTGTACTTTTTTGAGCTTTTTTTATCTTCAGCTAAATAACTAAAATACAGAATGCTGTAGTCACTCTGCCTATATGGCATATCAGCTATAGTATTGTGGCCTTCAATTTGAGTGTTATCTTTAACACAAAGCATCTGTTCAGTAGTAATTTTTTTTTAAAAAAAGGTATCTTAAGTTTGTGTTTTGATGACAACATCAGCCACCGAGGTTCTTTGCAAACTAGTCAAGTTTTGTTTACCTCACCTTGGTGGTCACAAAATTAGATTTATGTGATTAAGCTGATCGTTTTATTCTTAATTCTCCTTTAAGAGATGCTAAGACTCAGAAATATAGGGATATTAATATTGAGGAGCTTGTGGGTTGGTGAGGATGCAGGCATGGGCCTTCTGCTTTCCTTTCCTCATCTGGTTTCCTTGGATTTGAAGCCCAGTTGAATACTGATGAATTCTTTTGTAGGAAGTAACTGTGGCCATTCCCTCTCTTCCTCATCAGAGTGAAACTGTCAGGTAGCAGTAACTGTAAGTTACTGTGTAGGCCAGTGTGAGTGTTGTGGAATGCAGTGCAAACCCCTGCTGCTAAAGACCTTAGGCAAAATAGCTGTAGTCTTGCACTCTACCCCACTCTGTATCGGGCTTCATAAATAGGGGTGGAGGTGACAGGAGGCCGTGTAGTGCAGCCTGCTGCTTGAAACGTGGCTCTTGGCGAGCACTAGGTTAGGTCAGTCAGGGCTTTGCCCGGCCAAACCTGGAAAACCTCTAACCCTCAAGGATGGAGATCCCGCAGCCCTGGCTGAGCCCCTCTAGCGACCTGCTAGCCTCGCGATAGAGAAGCCTCTAGTCTGAGGAAGGGAAGCCTTAGCACCCTTTTTGACATTGACATTGTTGTGACCTCTCTGGAGGACATTCTTGTATTCCATCTTGAATTGGAGCAGAGGAAGAGTAGGGGAGGCAAAATGGACAGGGTATCCCGGGAAGGGCCTTGGCAGTGCTTTGCAGAGCGGCATGTGAACTTCTCTGAGCGTGCAGGTCTTGCTTGTCCTGCAGTTGGTCACTCGTGTGGTTTGCACTGTGATGAGGGCACGCTGTAGGCTCATTCATTTTGTCCATCATAGCCCTCAGGTCTTTTTCAGCAAGGGTGTTCTTCAGACAGTCACTCCTCAATATTTACTCACGTGTTCTGCCCCACATGCCCCACTGTTCTGCCCCACATGCAGAATTTTGCACTTCTCTGGTTCATTTTTCACATTTCCCAAGGTCTGTGCAGTCTGAAGCTCTACTGCTTGATGAGTTGATTTGGCCTCTGCTCCCCTTCCTGCCTCTCAGCCCCCAGCTTAATGTTATCTGCGAGTTTGGTGACAGTATGTCGTGTCACTTCCCTATGAGGCTACTGTGTCAGAAGTCCTGCTTAACTCCATTGGATAATGCTGAATGTTGATGTTTTTTGCTAGTCTTAGCTTTAACTGGGTTTTGGTCTTCCTATTGTTTGTCAAAGTGATTGCATTTTCCTTTATTCCTTTTCTGTTTCTATTTCTTGTGTGCTCCGTTTTTGGGTTAGTTCTTTGGGGTTTTTTGTTGTTGTTGGGTGGGGTTTTTTTGGGAGGGAGTTTTTGGGGGGGGGGAGTTTTTTTTGGTTTTTTTTGTGTTTTTTTTTGTTAGCCCTAGTCATCTGATTATCAGAAATGCTGGGTGAAGATTAGGGGCTGGGCAGCTCTTGTTTTTCCTCTGTTGCTGCCAGGGTTGCAACCTTGTTCTCTTGATTAACTGCTACAAATGGAGATTGAGGTTCCTGAGGATTTCCGTTGTTAGCCAAAATCTGAGAATAGTGATATGGGTGTCACTATTCATGTCAGCTTCCTGCCGTTGGCGTCGCCTTTGCCCCAGCTTCTCTTGCCCCAGTGGAGCTCATGCCAACGCCTCTGCAAACTCTCTGAAGACCCTCTCAATCTCCTGTTCATGCTCCCTGATACCAAGATATCCGCTCATTTCTTCTTGGTTCTGCTCCTCTGGGTGCAGCAGCACATACCTGAGAGGTAAAGCTGCTGTAACTGTGTGGGCTTGCTGGAGGGCTGCAGCAAGGACAGGAGTGTCCCCTGTGGTTTTATTGCCATAGAAGCTCTTGCTCTGTGAGCTGGGTCCCCTGCGTGCCAACTGCTGCTGAGTGGCCTCCTGCCTGTTTGCACGTCCTATGGGCTGTGCCCTGTTTGCTCCACGCTCCGGGTACCAGGGTGATGGGAAGCCAGGTGCGATTCTGCTGCGCCCTCCAGGGGGGCTTCCCACACGTGAGAACCGCGGGGGCTGGGAGTGCTGGGACAGCTTCTGAAAGCAGTCCTTTCAGAAAGGAAAAATAGGAGTAAGAGGGAAGAAAATGAGGAAGGTGAGCACCGTGGGTCTAGTTCAACGTGTTTTTTATTTTCCTCTTTTAAATTAATAACAAAATCAGATCATATGTGCAGGTTGTTTAGGATTCCTAAACCTCTCCCTGCTGGTCTCACACAACCATGTAGGGTCTCTTGTAGTCAAATTGGCCGACCCTCCTTTCACTGAGTGGTGGAGGCAGCTGAGCTGCTCTCTTTCCAGTCTCTTTAAAAAGACCCTAGATTTTGAAAATTATTTCACAAGCATACGATCAACTCGAGTGAATCTGAGCATACGCAACAACTTTTATGCACCTAATATACATGTAGTAATATGTGTGTTTTGTTTTTGCTCTTTTTTTTTTTTTTCTAGGAGCAGCATTTACTGAAGGGTTATCTAGTGGCTTAAGTACTTCTGTGGCTGTATTTTGTCATGAATTACCTCATGAGCTAGGTAAGACCATAATATTTCAGTGTGCTACAGATATCTAAATACTAATAGGTTTGCTTTGGAGAACTGTGTTCTCCAAATATTTTGTTTTGTGGCATAGTAAGATTTGTATGGATGGTCCCTTACATGTTTAAATTATTGGTGAGAGAACTTCAAGTTGAAGGCCTGTTGAGTCTCACCTGTTTTAATGAATATTCAATTCAGAAATCTACACATCTCAGCTGTAGACTCTCTTTACAGTTCATTGTTTCTTGCAGTTATCTGCGAGGAACTTATTTATCTGCAAGAAAATTATTTAGCATTGGTATTGTACAAGCTCAGCTTAATTGTAATGTCTTGTGGAGAAAAGCTCTTGTAACAAATGTCTCCTCTTTGTCTCCTGCTTTGAAGGTTGCTTTTGCTCACTTCACTGGAGAAAAGTGGTGTTTTTGTATAGAATAAATTTTATTTTCAAAATGCTATTAAAAAAGGTTGCATTATTTTAGTGTGGGTTGGTTGTTTGGCTACCTACTATTGTTATGAAGCACACATACTTAGAATAAGAGGAAAACTGTTTCTGCTGGTAACCTGCTCTTGCAAGTAAAATTCAAACGTTAAAAGTCATTTACAGAAATGAGCAAAGAAATTGAAAATTTAAAGTGTCTGAAAGTATGACAAACTAGTAGAGGATAACAAGTAGAACCATTTTGACACTATTGCTTTATGAATTGGGTTTGTTTTTGTTATTATTTTTAAACTGTCGTGGAATGCTGATACATATCAAGTACTGCAATATTTTGTAGTGTTGGTTTAAATAGAGAATAGACTAAAAGCTTTTTTTTCTTGGAAATACTAAAACTTAAGTGCTTATTTGTTATTCTGTTTTTGTGTGTCTCACTACTAATTTTGTGAAGGAAAACACATGGACAGTGGCAGCATAAAAGTAACTTACTGATGATATAAGCGCTACAAAGAAATCACAGATTCTGCAGTAGTTGCGTTTGGATGAGAATGTTGTGCTGTTTTTGCTGTAGGAGACTTTGCGGTGCTGCTAAAGGCTGGAATGACTGTGAAACAAGCCGTGCTTTATAACGCCCTGTCAGCTATGCTGGCCTATCTGGGAATGGCCACTGGGATTCTCATTGGGCACTATGCGGACAATGTTTCCATGTGGATATTTGCCCTTACTGCTGGCCTGTTCATGTACGTGGCGCTTGTGGACATGGTAAGTGACTTGACCTTCTTAAGTTTTATATAATATAACCCAGGTATTAATACCAGGTTTTTTGACCATTAAGAAAACCCTACCTGCCATCAATAAACTGCTTTTCTTAATTTGAAGGAAATGAAGATTATTAATTTTGTCTAGTTAAAAGTAATTTCATATCTTAATATTTATTTACATTTACCATTAGAACAGAGCTTGTTTCTGTCTCTCTATTTAGAGGCAGTTAAGAGCAGAACGTAGAGTGAAAGTTTGCTTCTGACATCCTGAAGACATTGACATAATTATGAAAAGTTTTTAGACTGTTACAACCTCTTGCAGTTTCTAAACAGCTCATAGGAAAGTAAGCTATGATGCTTTTACTTGTGTTGGCTCTTTCCTTATTCCAGCAGTAGTATTAATGGAGTCAATGGGGATTTCTAAAGAGTAGTACTCAACCTTAGCATGCCTAGTGGTTGAAAAGGCTGGTTCTGAATAACCACGTATTCTGAAATTGTTTCACACTTTCTTGTTTGCTTAGGTGCCTGAAATGCTCCACAATGATGCTAGTGATCATGGATGTAGCCGCTGGGGATATTTCCTGTTACAGAACGCTGGGATTCTGCTGGGCTTTGGGATAATGCTGCTTATCTCTGTATTTGAACATAAAATTGTATTCAGCATAAACCTGTAGTCATGCTGCCTATCTAAGCTTAGTATTAAATTATGTTTGGTACAACGTCTTTCCTCCAACTCCCATTAAATTCTGTCATGCAGAGGTAGGTTTGATATAGATTAGATATTTGTATTGATGTGCCATGGTTTCCCTCTTCTCCCTCTCCTAAAGTAGAAATAAGATCGTTGGATTTTTTTTTTGTTTTGTTTTTTTACTCAGTTCAATGTTGCATATGGTGGTACTGTGGAAAGTTATATGTAATAAAGGATGATAAAAGTGCCAAATCTGTTACAGGAGTATTGTCATTGTCACTTAGGGAAAGGGACGAGTTTTTTTGTACGTAATTATATGCAGCTGGCATTTTTATTCCTGCACGATTACGAACAGTCAGCGCTCACAAGTCTGTGGGGCCAGATGGGATTCACCGCAGTGTTCCGAGGGAGCTGGTGGAAGTGCCTGCCAAGCCGCTCTGTCAATGGTCCTGGTCAACAGGGGAGGTCCCAGAGAATTGGAAATTTGTTAGTGTGACAGCCAGAGACGAGGAGGGTTGGATGGAGGATCTGGGGAACTACAGGCCTGTCAGCCTGACCTCAGAGCAGATCATCTGGAGGAAGATCAGCCAGCATGTGTGTGACCACCAGGGCATCAGGTCCAGTCAACAGGGGATTCATGAAGGACAGGTCCTGCCTGACCAGCCTGCTCTCCTCCTGTGATGACCGAGTGCTGGACGGAGAGGCTGTGGACGTGGGCTGCTTAGACTTCAGCAAGGCCTTTGACACACACAGTGTCCCGCTGCCTTTGCTGGAGGAGCTGGCATCTCATGGCTTAGAGGTGTACTCTTTGCTGGGTGAGGAAACTGGCTGGACAGCTGGGCCCAGAGAATGGAGTGTTAAAACCCAGCTGTCAACCCGTCATGAGCCGTGTTTCCCAGGGGTGAGTGTGGGAGCCGATCCTCTTCAGTGATCTGGATGAAGGGATTGAGTGCATCCTTAGCAAATTTGTGGATGACACCAAGCTGGGAGGAAGAGCTGATCTGCTTGAGAGTAGAAAGGCTGTATAAAGATCTGCCCAGGCTCAGTCAAGTGGCTGAGGTCAACTGTATGAGGTTCAAGAAGGCCAAGGGCCAGATCCTGCACTTCGGGCACAACAACCCCATGCAGTGCTACAGGCTGGGGACAGAGTGGCTGGAGAGCGGCGTAGCCCAAAGGGGTCTGGAAGTGCTGGTCAACAGCCAGATGAACGTGAGCCAGCATGTTCATGTGGGCCTAGGTGACCATGAAGGCTGATGGCCTCCCCGCTTGCATCAGGAACAGTGTGACCAGCAGGACCAGGGAAGGGATTGTCCCCCTGTACTCAGCACTGGTGAGGCTGCGTCTCGAATACATTGTTGAGTTTTGGGCCCCTCACTACGAGAAGGACATTGAGGAGCTGGAGCATGTCTGAAGGAGGGCAATGAAGCTGGTGCAGGGACTGGAGCAGCTGAGGGACCTGGGGTTACTCGGTGTGGAGAAGAGGAGGCTTATTGCCCTCTGCAACTACCTGGAAGGAGTTTGCAGTAAGGAAGGTGGGGATTGGTCTCTTTTCCAAAATAGATACTGATAGGACAAGAGGAAATGCAGAAGGGGAGGTTCAGGTTCGGTAAAAGGGGAAAAAAAAATCTGTATGGAAAGAGTAGTCAAGCATTGGAACAGTCAGAAAAACACCTTTCAGTAACTACTCTAACTTATGAGCAAATGAAAAAGAACAAATAAAGGCTGCTTTCCTGTCTTACAAGAGGTTATTAGTCTTAAGGATGGGAGGACTCTGCTAAGTTCCCTGTAAGTTCTTCCCCTAAAACAGAGCAAGCAGAGCCTATCATATTCACCTGACCTCTATGGTGATCCTGCAAGCTCTCTCCTTTAAAAACGTAGTTCCCGTTTGTTAGGGAATTCCTCAGATATTCAGAAAAGAGAAGTTGATGGTGTTTGAACATTGTATGTGAAAGTGACTTGCTCTTGAGGGAGTCTTATCAAGCTCCCTCAAATCTGCACACGTATAAACCTGCATAACTGATCGTTCAATGAGCTCACTGAATAAAAGTGTCCACAACGAAGAGCAGGCTTTCCAGAAAAAGAGTAGTCTTTTTTTTTCCCCCCTCTTCATCAAGGAGTTCAGAGGTTATCGTTTCTTTCACTCTACATCACTGCATTTTTCATTCAGTCTCTGTAGTTCCTTAATAAGGAGCAAACCTCTTGTAAAGGCAAAACAAAACCCAGATTCAGTCTGCCAGGAGGAACCCTGTAACTTGAGATGTTGAGAAGTCACTAATGACCATTTTGGATGTTTCAATGGTATATCCTGGGTTGTCCATTCTGTGATACCTCTATTTATTTCGTTTTTCTTTACAGTAGTCATACTCTAATATTCCCATCTATATTCCCACCTTTGTTATACATTCCATGCTCTTGATTAAATTATCGAGGTGAATCTATAAATTCTAGTCTGTTTTCGGTGAGGCTTTCTACATAATACAGTAACATTGAAATACATGTGCATCAAAATACACTGCTAATGCAACAACATGGGAAAAAATAAATACACTTTTGGAGAATTTGGGGAGAAATGACTAGGTAACCTAGTAAGTTATCAGATGATTCAGTGCTATGGCATGAATGCTTAATAATTTAATGATGAATCTTAAGTGCAGATGTGAATTATTGACAACTGTCCACATTAGTAACTGACTAAAAGAATAAAATGCAATTCATAGTAGTTTTACACTTTCAGATGGCAAGCATTATTACAACTTTTGTGGAAAAATGTCACTCTGCTTGTCACAAGAAATATATATTTTCATGAATAAATATATATAAAATAACATACACACACATATACACATATGCACTCATAAATACACACATATACATTATACATATGTGAGTGGAAAACACACACACACAAGAAGTCGAGGCTTGAGCGGAACACACACACACAGGTAAGTTTGTATCTTTACAAAGGAGGGAGGAAATTGCTCCCCCTTTTTTGGCTGATGAGCAGGACAAAGGAACCCAGGCAGGTGGGAGCCTGAGAGGAGCCTGGAGTGAGCGGGACAAAGGATTCCCGGTGATCTTCGCCGAGAGCACCTGGAGGGAGGGAAGGAGCTGGGGGTAGGCGGCTGCAACTCCTGGGTCCTTTGGCCAATGAGTAAAAGGAGAGGGCCACGACGGCCAAGAAATCAGGATAAAAAGGGGGCTGAGTGCCCTGGCGACCTGAGGGACTCACTCCACAGAGATGTGCCCCGTGGACTCTCCCTTTTTTTGAATAAAGTTTTGGGTCTCCTCTGTCTCCTTTTTGGACATTCAGTTCTTTTCCACACATATGTATAGATAAATATATATATATGTCATACTTAAGTAAGTGCATGAAACAATCACTCTATAAATTGTATTGTTGAGTGCCAGATTAAATATACTGTTTAACGAGATGATATTTATTGAATATTTTTTACTACTGGTGTACTTCTACTTGATTACACCTTGCTTACGCCCACACACATTTTTGAAATCTTGAAATTATGTGAAATACAATCTTAGTGAGTGGCCTGTAAGCCTCTTTCTAGTGCCTTTATTCCCTCGGGGCAGTAGAAATCCCGCGTGCTCGAAGCAGAGCAGCGGCCCCGTGAGGCCGTTAGGGCCGTTAGCGCCGTTAACGGTTGGCAGGGGCGGCCGCATCCCGCGCTTGCGCGCTGCCGCCGCGGCGCATGCGCGCGGGGCAGGCGGCATGGCGGCGGGCGGCGCGGAGCGCTACTTCACGCGCTGGTACAAGCCAGGTAGCGCCCCGGGCAGCGGGCGGCGGCGGGCGGCGCTGGGGCGCTGCCGTCACCGCTGCTTGTGCCTTTGCAGATGTGAAGGGGCGGCCGCGCGAGGACTTCTGCGTGCTGCAGCACTCCAACAGGCGAGTAGCGCCAGCGGGCGCCGGCTCTTGGGCCGCCCCGCCGGGAGCGGCCGTGGCGGAGCGGCCGCCTCCCCGCCATGCTCGGCTGCCGCTGGCAGCGCCCGGGCTCCCCCATGTGCTCGTCCTCCCGCGAAGCGGTTGGGAGGCCCTCTCTCGCGTAGGGGTAGGTGCCCGCGGTCACGTAGTGCCGCTGCTGTAGGAAACCGCAGACAGAAGGACTTGCTCACACATCTGCAGGCAGCAGCGTTGCTGTACCTTGCGGTGCGGACAAGCAGGGCGCCAGGCCGTGTAAAATACTCCGCTTGCGGTGGCTGTGCATTTAGCTCTAACTCACATCGATAATTCCAGCTCATGCAGGATCCACTTCTGATTTGTTACCTTACCAGGCCTCAGCTGTAATTAGATGACAGCCCCAAGTTATCATCACAGGAAGAGAGGGGGCCGGTGTCTAGAGAAGGCAGCGTCGCTGCCGCCTTGCCCCGGGCTGCTGCGCTCAGTCTGCCTTGGCTGGCAGCGCACGTGGAGCTGCACGTGCTGATCAGCAGCAGCAGCAGCAGGCAGGGCTCGCACCAGCATCAGCACCGAGAACCCACCTGCAGGACAGAGGTGACAGCTTTACCTTGGACACAGCCTGAGCCACGTGCTCTGCGTGACCCTGTGTGTGCAGGGGGGTTGATGACCTCTGAGGGCCCTTCCAACCTTAACCGTTCTGGGATTCTGTGCAACTATTACCTTTCTAAGGAGAAAGAGCAGAGGAAGAGCTGCTTTTTCCACTGCAGTTAGCACTATGTTCATACATAATTTTAGTCCTTTCTTTTTTTTTAAAAACGGATCTTAAACAGAAGCATAATGTTGTAATCCGTTTATTGGCAAGTTCTAGGCACTATATAATTGTATATTAAGCATGGTTCTAGAAGAGTGGTGGCATTAGGCCTACTCTCTACAGTTGGCCTTGTTTTAAATTCTGCAGTCTTGTGACAAGAAATCATCTACCTTTGTGCATATGGCACACAAGCAGGCTCCCCAAGACCCAGCTCACAGCAGCATTCAGCTGCTGTCACTTCATCATTAATAGCCCTTATATTCACCCTTACCTGTCTGAGACTTTCTCCATCAAAGCAGTGTGTGAACATCTGCTTCAGTTATCTCAACAGGAGCAAACTGAGGATACTCAGAGTTCGCACAATGGTGGATAAAACAGCTCTAAGTTAAACAGCACACTTACTTTTGGCTCCTATTTAAAAGCCGACGTTTTGTTTAACTAAGAGGTCTGCTCTTTCTATGCTCCAATCCAGTATCTCAAAAATAAAGCTGTTGTTTCTCTGTGGACTGCTCTAAGTTATTTAAGCCAAGTTCACTTTTCAACTTTCAGTACAGCAATCTCTTGCTGAAAATAAGCCTAATTTGAAGAGTATGGAAGGAAAATTTGTCACTGAGCTGCAGTCAGTGATCACCATCATGATGAGCTCAGGTAAATAGGGTGCTGTTTGTGTTTGGATCACCCTGCTCATCGCCCATGTTATCATCCAGATCCGGCAGTTCTTGCCAGGTCTCACTAGGTCGTCCTGTCCTGTGCAGTGAGATGAACTGCACTTTCTTACCAAACTGTAGAGGGGAGACTGTTGTGGAAGGCTGGGCCTCCAACAATAAAGACTTGCTAAAATTTTAGACTATAAGGGCAAATGAAGTAATTACTATAATTTTGTTAAATCCTACCAGTAAATGCAGAGAATGTTGTGGAGTTTGCTTGAAGCATAGAGAGCCTGGCTTTTCACAGATTCAGTATAATAATTATAACTCTTGTTGCAGAATTTGTGTCATCACCTTGGCAGAAGCGCATCCTCTTCTCCAGAATGGAAAAGCAATTAAAAGCATTAATTACCAAATCAGTGCCAACTGCAGCAGACTACAAAATAAGGTCTCTGGGAAGTCAAAAAGGGTATGGCCACTTTCCATCTTAATCTGTCAAACTGCCTTGGCCTTTCTGTCCTTTCTAGGGGAGAAACTTACAGCGTTACCATTGCATTTTAATACAGCTCCTTCACAATTCAAGAATCAGACCACGTAAAGTAGCTTGTTTGACTATGCCAAGCTAGGTGCAATAGGGCTCCTACATCACTGGTGATTTTGAGTGATATTCAAACCAAGGCTTTTAAGCCATTTTTCCTCCGCTTGCCAATTCTGATCTGGATAACCTACAAATCTGTTACGCCACAAGAAAAGTTATGATTAGTAAACGCTGACAAGCGTCGGCTTGGCTCGTGCAGGTGACTGCTGTCCCCTTCCCTTCCCGTGGGCAGTGTAACTGTAGCTTGCAGTGACCCATACCTCGGAACTGTTCCCTCCTTTCCTCTGAAGCACACAATCTTGTAGTGCTGACAATAACACTTTGAAAAGCCTTAGGTAACTCAAAATAACCTTTTTTTTTTCTCCCCCAAATGCAGGGAGCTCAGTTTTTAACAGAATTTGCCCCTCTGTGCAGGATATCCTCCTCTGATGGAGAAGAGTACACCATTTATAGGTAAGAAATTTTCTTCCCTTTCCCTCCTACCTTGACTCAGTGTTCATTTCCACTGAATCTACCTTCAACTTTCACAGCTGTATACGAGGGCGACTGATAGAAGTGAATGAAAACATTCTTAATAACCCAGCTCTTCTGCAAGAGAAGGTAAGAAGCTTTCTTTGCTTTTTATTTTGTCACTTTTATTTCAGTACTAACTTTAGTCTTACTTGTTTAGCCATCAACTGAAGGATACATAGCAGTGGTTCTACCCAAATTTGAAGAAAGCAAGAGTATAACTCAAGGACTGCTGACACAGAAGGAGTATGAAGAAGTTTTGTTGAAACGTCTTAATTCTTCATGAAATTCAGTATGTGGGTATCGTATGTATTTGATAGCAAATAAACTATTTGTACATTATAACTTTCGTGGCATTGAAGGGCCCACTGTCTGCTTTTAAAAGTGGAACTTAACTTGTTTCACACAAGAATAAAGTAGCTCAAGTAGTTCACTTGTTCAAACTTGTAACACTAGGAATGAGAGAGAAAGAGAAAGCACATTTCCAAATTGGCACAGGTTGGTATGCTGGGGAGCATGGTTCTGCTCAGTGCAAGCAGAACGTGCACAGGAACAATCCCATGATTCAGCTACCACTTAACTAAGTGACATCAAGCATGAGAAACGTGAACTGAAGATGAAGAACATCAGGAGCCTGAGTACAAAGAGAAGATAAACTTGAAAATAAGTATTTCAGACCAGGTTATATTTTTGTAACAACTTGAAGTCAAATAATTCCCTTTATACACAAGTTTGTTATCAGTATAATTTTTAAATGAAAATTCTAAAAGAAATAGTCTACATAATGCCTAAGTAGTTCTACAGACAATTCAAATGGTGCTCAATAAGTTTTAATTGAAAAGATCTAAAACTAATGATGGTATAAGGAAAAAGTTTTATATTGAGAGTAGCAATTACTTGCAAATATACTTTGGGGAACAGGAGTTATGTCAGTGAGACTAAACTCAACATTGCAGATACTGATTTTTTTTTTTTCCCTAGACTATTTCACTGCAGGTATAACTCATAGCTAAGAAACATTCAGTGCTTTAGGCCATGGCTTTTCAGACTTTTTCTGGTCACATTTTATCAAAGAGATAAAAATAGGCCAGAGGTAAGTTTACAAACTTCAACAGTAGTGTTCCATATAGTATATTCAGCACGAGGTTCTTTATGTAAAATGTCTGTTAGCAGCATCTTTGCATTGAAAGATCCATTCAAACATTCATAAGCATTATATACAAAACTAGTATCAATAGGAAACATTCACATTATAAAAATAGCTAAGAAATACACTAGTCAGTCTGTTAAGTAACATGATGTTTATCAACTGTGACAAAAGTCTATCATTTTAATCCAGCTTGGACTTTCCACAAATAAAAGCAATATCAACATTTCAAAGAGTGTTACTTTCAAATGGAGCCCCTACATTTTTAGTGCTGTAATTCCTTGCTCTAAAAATGTCTTATTTGTTACATGATTTTCTAAAGACTTGAGGCCAAGCATCTCCCCTGTCCTTTTGGGGTCCTGTGCATTTGTACTACTTTGTGCTCTGTTCTCTTTCCACGGTGGAGCAGGTTTAAGATAGGTGTTTCCCAGTCTGTTCTGTAAGGGAACAAAGATTATTACTTAAAGAAAAAAAAAAATGGAGATTTAAAAAAAATTATTTAAATGAAACAACTCACCTTTTTCAGTAATCTGCAGCAAAGTGGAAGCAGTTGGCATAACAGAGTCATGACATTCCTTGTTCTCTGAATGCATGCATCAACCTGAAAAGACAGTTGCACTAGTGTAACACCGCTGCTTACTTCTGTTAGGCAGTTGTTTAACACATGAAATAACAATAAGCTGTTCTTTCAAGTTTCAATGGATAATATTTCCCTTTTTGTTTTTTAAAAAATAAATTCACTAGAGTAGCAGTCTCTGTGGTCAAAAGACCTGAGCTGGGAAACAAGAGGAGGACACACATACCCCAAAGAACCTACTCCTAATACTGAGTTTATAAGTGAATACAAATCTTGCTGTTGCAAACTGAGCTACAGGAATTAACCTGGAAAGCAAGGAGAAGAAGGAAAAAAATACAGCTCAACTTTGTAGTGTTTAAAAACTTGAGTATTGGCAATTGGGAAAGTTTCCGCAATGTATTTTGATACCTGAAGAATACTGTCCCCAAAAGGGCCCCTGATAAAAGCATGAGCGTTTTAATATTCTTCTCTTAGGTATTACAGCTTATTTACCTAAAAGGGTCTCTGGAAAGTGCGTGTTCGTTGTAATTTGTGGTACCTTTCTTTTGCCTTGAGTCGTGCAAGCATCATTTAGAGTCACACAATGAATGACATAAGCCTTACCTTGATATCAGTTATACTAAAAAGCTAGCTAAGGATTGAGGACTTAGAGTTTAAAACCCAAGTCTAACTCTCAGGATAGGTGACAAAGTTGGGCCCTCCAGAAACACAACGCGAGTTCTTCAGCAGAAGTGTTTTTACCCCAGCAGAATGCAGTGCAATAAATTGCTTGGGTCACAAATACAGTATAGACCTGTCCCAATAGACAAACCTATTTTCATCGAGAGGAACAGTTTTTACGGTCAGTATTTGGCATACCAGCTTCTCAAAATACTTTAAGTGTATGCAATAGTTCAGAAAGGGCAGTAGTTGCAGTACCTTTCTTTTACATAAGGGGCTACAACAATGAGGTATAACATAGCAGAAAATAAATACTGTGGAACAGCCTGAAATTTAGCTTTTGACCTTTCCATGGTCTTCCGTCACCCCAAGACACTGTATTATCAAAAACCATCTCATATTTTAACAAGAACAGAAATGGGTAGATGGTGGGATTTCAAAACAAGGCAGGTCTGCTTTTCATGGCTGCTTGTTTGTATCCTTACCTTGGTAAATGTGGCGCTTTTACCCTGAGCAGAGGTTCTCGCTGTGACCTGAAGCCCTTGGCACATGGGGATCAGTTTCTCACTCTCCAAGAGAAGCAACCGTTTCCCATCGTCATGTAGCTGAAACAGGGGTCAGGAGAAGAGAACTGCTTAGTGCTGAAGACTCCAATTTCAGTTACTGAAGGAGGCAGCATTTCAGCATTACCATCAGAGTCGCAGGGAGACAGACTTAGGGAGCTGCACCTCAGCTCATAGACTTGACTTAGCAGCCATACGTTACCTGATCAGAAAAGCCATGAAAAGCTGAAGCAAGTTTTGTGCCCTCTGTAGCAAAAATCTGAATGGAGGAAAGGAAGTATAACACAGTTAACCACAATTAAAGATTAGGCTCTTTCTTTTATTTGCTGTTTTATTAAGTGCCATACTATAAAGTAAGAGCATCAGAAAATATTTGCAATAGTTGCATACATTAATATGTCAGCATTTCATGGTGACCTCTGAAATACTAAGGTACACTACAACCACCATTCTCCCACATAGGCAAAGTTTAAAGGCTTTCATTTCACATTAAGAAAAAAACTTCCCAGTTACTTACAGTAATGGAGCACTCTACAAAAGCTTTATGGATGGAAGAAACCTGCTGTGTTTGTGCATTATCCTGATAATGGTCTCCTGCCAAACATGTGCATGTATCTTAAAATATCCTAAAAATGTCATCCTACATTCCCTGATTTGGCCTTTTCTGTGGTTTTTTTTTTTTTTTTTTTTGTATTGTTGAAACTCTCTTCTTCCTTTCTTATAAGGATATGCTATTCAGAGGTGGATGGAATATCTATTCACCCCATAACGGTCTAAGCTAAGTAACAAGAGGAAGAAGCCTAATGCCTTGATGTCCTTTTATATTGGCCATAATGGACGATTCAATTTGACATTTCCACTTCTAACTGGAATCTGTCAAAGTTTACAGAATATTTTCTTAATTAAGCTACCATCCAAACAGTGGAATGTTAACTCCTCAAAAGTACACATCAGAGTTTTGCTGCTTAAAAAATAAAAGTACAAGTCCATTTGTTATGTGCTGTACTTTGGGTAAAGAATTGAATACTTAAGAGATTCCACTTGTATCTTCACTCAGTTCCTAATTCTATGGTCTTTTTTGTTTGTTAATATATCTTGTTTGTTTTAAATATATTACCTCTGCTTGATGAAATAAGTCCTGAGTAGTTTTCAGCAGGCCTTCTCCTCTGTGGGGAATAATGAAAACAGACTATATGACATGCACAGATTGCAGGTTATAAATTATTTTAGTACCAGGCAAAATAAGCTCTCCCAACACACACACACACACACACACACACACACACACACACACACACAGAGTGTGTAAAATGAAAAGGCAAGATGTGATCCCTAAGTCCTTGTAGTGTATTTTGTACTATACCTATATTTATGATAGATACTGGTCCAATCTCCTAAAATGCTGCCTATAACTCTTAAAAATAGTGTTATAGATGTTACAAACCACCTTTGTGCAAGTATTTAAAGAGCAATGATAAGGGTTTTTTCATTATTACGCATGCTGCAATGGCAGAGCATTTCAACTAATTAATGTTCTACCATTTCTCTTCCACTCAGTTTGAAAAGCTGTTTACTCCAAAACATTTTGTGACGTGAGGAATCTTATTTCATTTATTGGATAGGAAAAAAATAAGGTCATGTGCTTCCCTCCCTGCTGTGCAAGCAACTAAACCTCTGCTGTCTTCTAAGGGGAAATATTTCTGCAACACACAAAAGGAGCTGAGAATACAAGAATGAAAAACTTATTTTGTCACAAACTTACTCACTGTAGAAAACACACACACACACACACACGCACGCGCGCGCGTAACTTCTTTTGAAAATCTGAAAGTGAAGACAGTAAATGCTCAATTTCTCATAGTTAAGAATTATGTTAGTAAAGTTACCTTTCAATAGTGTCAGTGTAATGCTTAAAAATGAACACACAAAGGTTAGAGCGTATAGGGGAACACGGACAATTAAGTCATTTAACTAGGTAATGCACAAAGCACAAAATTTTTGCACAAAATCAAATTATTCAGTTATTGCTTAAAATGGCCAAGTATGTTTGTATTATTGATCTACTTGAGCACTTTGTAACAAACAAACAAAAAAAATCCTTTGCAAATGAGAAACAGTATTATTATGGGAGCTCCATTTGATAATATATAAATACCTCAGTGGATAGAGCACTACTGAGAGATTAGGCAGGAATAGTTTAGGTCTTATTAGCAGAATAAGAATCAGGATGTGTGTCCGGCATCCTGAGTATAACTAGACTGCTATGTAACAACAGTCTTGCATTACAAAAAGTCTAAATTTTTCTATAAGAAGAATTGCTTTGTAATAAAAAGGCTGACCTTGCATAAGCTACTTTCAGAAGATACACCTTTCTGAACACCAAAGATGAGTAATTCTAAGCTACAGTTATACACCTGTGCTTTAATTCTCTTAGCTTTGAAAGCAAACGATGAACATGCTTCTTTATTTTTTTCCTCTCCTAAACTTATTTATATAGATATTCTGCAACAAAAAGAAATTTAACACTTCAAATTTTTTTAGCTAACGAAGTTATTTAGTTAACTAACTCTAAGATCAAAAAAAAAATTGCTTATTTTAACTGAAGTGCACCAATGCTACTCTTTACTCCTGTTGTTCCTAACAAGTACTTCTAATGCCTCTTTTCCTCACCAAAACACTGCACATGCAGCACCATTACCTGGTAAATAAGTACATGGAGTAGGCCATACTTGACATGCCTTGTACATGTTGCACCAATTTATTCTCCTGATCCTCCCATTTCTCTGTCTCGGAATCTACTTCACATGTCAGCAGATGCAGTTCTAATCCAAGTTTTGCAATTTTTGCTTGTTCCTATAAATAGTAAGTATATTTACGACAAGTGAAAACCCACGCTGCAGTCAAAAGAAAGAATTAAAAGATTTGTTACTAAAATGATGACATCTTACCTCAGTGTCTAATTTGACGGGCTTTAATGCTTTCATATTTGTGTTATGCTTCTGTTTCAAACAAAAAATATCATTTTTAAATAAAAGGAATTCTTAATAATTTTACTAACAAGTCATAAGTCATGGCTGTATCAGAAGCAGAATTTACAGAAGAGTTTCAATGGCTTAATACAGGCTTTTCAGTAGAAGCTCAGCCTCCAATTTGACTTTTCTTCTCTAGTGGCATAAGGGACCATTACCTGGGCCTACCAACACAGCAAAATTTTTAAGATACAGATTCCTCTCACAGTTCTCAGACTGTCCTTTCTCCATTTCTTCATATGCTACCGTCCCGCTCTCCCTCAGAACCTCACTAATTCTTAATACAAAATAAACACTCAGCCAAGGACTACGTTACACTGTTCTTCCCATCAAGGATGATACTGCTGTAACAGGGACTGGCTTAATCAACTTTGGTTTCAGGTGAAACCTGTTGGTGTAATGATGTAGGTAGTTCTTCCTGGGTCATCTTGCTGAAATAGCTGGAAATTAATAGTGACACTTAGACCTTTCTATGGATTCCGCTCCTTTTTCTGCCCTAAGTATCCAAAGCTTTTTTTTTTTTTTTTCCCCCCCTCCTTCTGGCTGCTGGGTCAGATTAATCTTGGCTCAGATTAAGCAAAAAAAACCTGGTTTCATTGACGTAAATGGAATACCAAATAAGATAATGTAATGATTAAAAAGAGCACTGGCTATATCCACAACATGAGGTGTTTGTGGCAGCAGCAGTTCCTGGCCTTAGCTTTCATAAATCTGTCACTGTGCAAAAGGCAGCAGAAACTAATAAACCCAAGAACTTTTGAATCCAGAAGCTACAGTCTATATATAAAAACTGGAATGTGGGGAAACTGGAAGTACGAAGTTGGAATCATAGTTTGGAGAGGTGTCAGCCACAGGAAGAGGTAGAGTAGTGTAAGTGCAGGACTGACATCGTTTGAAAACCATGAGGAGCTGCTATGGATGCAAGTGAAACTCAGGAAGCCTTTAGTAAAAATCTACTATTCACTGTATCTGTGCAAAAATAATCTGGACAACAATAAAATACATCTATTCAAGTTCCTACTCCAATCTGCCGCCTACTATTTAGCTTTCATGGCAGTGTCCCCTCTAATTATATTTTTTTTAATTGAATCCTAAAATGTGTATCCAGATCAGACAATATTAATTTTGCCATGTACTAGAAATGTGATTGCAGTTCTTAAAATATTTGGCAAAAATTTATGATCTTAAATGTCAATCAAGTTTGACGGTATCGTGGTAGAAGCTTAAGCTGCTAGGCTAAAGGGAATTCAAGAACTCAAACATTCTAGAACAATAGCCAAGCATGAATACTATTCATTTAAATATTAAGTTTGAAGAAACTTCAGTATATTTGTTGGACTTGGCCTTTTATCCATTCTTATGTGCAGCCAGCCATCCTATTTGTTTGGTAGGAGAACTGACAAATACAGAATGTCAGCTCAGACAACAACTTTACAAAATAAAAAAGTATCAGCAAGACTTAATTTATCATTGTGTAAATGAACACTGATCTGCTAGGAGCATTTATTATTATATAGTGTGGAAATAAAGTTTGTCCTATTATAAAACAAGAATTAAAGTTCAACTACAACCAAAGTAGGAGATTAACATGTGTTAATGTGACCAGTTATCTAGTTTTCAGAGTTTGTTGTTCATTTAGAAAATGTAATAAGTTCAAAGTTTTCCTGTCAGCCACCCAGTCAAGATGCCCATCACCCAGACACCACTGTGCCCTCATCAGGTCGCTTAGTTAGCAGCAGATAGGATGCAAACACAAGAGTCCCCAGAGCAACTTACCCCTGGTCTGGGCAGTGAGAGGTAGACACGCTTCTCTCCTAAGAAAAGCACATATATTTATACCCAAATTTGTATGCACTTTGAATGAATGGGATCACATGTTTCACTTAGGTAAGAACTTGAGTTCTGGTACTGTAATAGCAAATTACTTACCTTTAAGTTCTCCTTTTTGGCAGTTACAGAAGTCTTCTACTCTGTCTTAGGCTTCTAGAGAATAGGCCAAGAACTCCCCACTGTTGAGATTTTAATTCTCAGCGTAACTCCTCTTAAGGGTTTCACTCACCCATTAGGCCTCTCATACCTTGCGTTCTGCCCACAACTTAGAAGTTCTGTCTCCAAAGACTAAGCAGCTATCACTGCATGTACTTGTTTTGTTGCAAAGTACAGCATCCCAAGAGGCCTCAGTTATTTCAATCTGAGCCAGAGATAGGGAATAAAAAAGATCCAAGTATTTTCCAGAAATAAATAAAAAAAGATTACTAATAGAAGGGAAACAGTGCCTGGGCTAAAAGTGAAGACTAGAAGCCTCCGGCTACCATAAGACTTAAACATCTATAAGGTCTTTTATTACAACAGGAGAGTAAAGTCAGCCTGAGCTAGCCCTGGGCTTGCACAGAGCCTATGCACCCAGACAAACAGAAGATGAGCAGCAAAACCCCCAGGGAGACAGAGATTGTTGTTTCCTCCTCCTGTATCAGTATCTAACGAATACCCATTCTGAATTCTCAGAAGACAGTTCTGTTGTATGCTAAAAAAATACTTTTGAAGTTTGTTGATCTCATCAGGAACAGATCCATGCTACATGTGCTGAGTTTGATTTCTTTTTTTTTTGACCTTTCAGCAAACTGACAAATATCTCTTGATCCTGAGAAGCTGGCAGTTTGAATTCCATGCTCCCAAGTTCACCTCTTCTTTCCCCTTCTCAGGCTAGAAGTCTTAGAAGTTTCACAAGGTGGAGGGTGAACTATCAAGCTATTTTCTTTTTCAGGATGCAGTTAGACATCAGTATAATTACATAACTTATATTTGATTCCACTGATACAATACACATATATATCTTTTCACCTACTTAACTGTAATGTTTTGAAAGTCAGATTTTGGCTAAAATAGCAGAAAAAGTTTTTGAAATACAAATAAATACTTCTTTTTTTTTCTGCAGTATTAACAATTTTTCTTTCATTTCTTCCAGTTTGCCTTTTTGTTATTATTTCATTTTGTTGATCTCCCAATCCTACTTACCACGCTTCTGCTTTCTAGCAGTTCTCCCTATGTATTTCCTGCACCTCCCGTTCTCTATTTTAACTTCTTTAAATCCTGCTCTTGACCTAATTTCTTACCTAACAAGGATTCATCTTCACTTTACCCTTCTTTCTAGAATTCTGCCTTCCTGATTCTGAAATTGTTATCTGTATCCTCTATCCATCCACTATGAGCCTCCTGTATCCTAACAGTCAATTAGTTCTCTCAAACCAAGTGTGCAAAACACAGAAGCACAGAAAATTAAGTTATCATAGCAAGTCATTTTAACACCAAAGGAAAAAGTTACAAGAGAGCCATCACAGGGATTATTCACATTCTTTTCCAACAGGCTGAAACCAAAAGGACAGAAGAAAAAAATACGACTATCTGGCATCTAAATGACTGAATATGGTCCTCAATGAAAGATACTTTCATTAGGTGACTCATTTCAAAGTGCAAGAGCCTCGAAGTTAAGTAACTAACAGACTTAAAATATTTAGGCTGAGCATGGTCAGCGGAGAGCAGATACACACCTCCACTGGCTGAACCAAATCACTAGATCCACATAAACCAAATCATTAGATGTTCAGAAACTAAGCTCTGGAGGTACAAGTCTCTCTCCTTAAGACTTCTCGAGGAAGGAATTTCAAACAAGACACTTATATTCTCAAAGGCTGACATGGCGCAGAACAGGCCTTCTCGCTATCGGATTAACAGTGTTTTAGGATTAAGAGAAACAAGTCTGCTTCTCTCAACAAGTCTACGAGCACAGAGAGAATTTCAGAATGTGCATGAGGGTCACCCTTGTGTGCGGCGCACATGCCCACGCACGCAGAGGGCACACACACACACACACACACGCAGGGCCAAAGGGGAGCCCAGCACAGCCTAGGCACTCTGTGGTGTCATCCCATCCAAGCTGAATAAAATATTCATTTCATGACTAAATTTGACTCTCTACCCATACCAGTTTTGAACCTCAGTAAGCAAACTGCCTGACTTGCTGATAGGATAAAAAGCATTTGATAAAGAATTACACAATTTGTAGAATCAGCAGATTTACAAGTTTAAACAACATGAATCTACTACAATCAGAAAAAATGCTTATTTTATTAGATGTGTCCAGCACATTTTAGTCACTGTTCAGTTTTTGCCTCTGAACTCTCTAACCAAAACCAAACATTATCACATTAGTAAAAAAATATGCTTTTAAAACAGGGAGAAAAATATATATAACATCCCAATATAGCTTTATCTTGAATTGCATACAATCACCATTTACTATGAATAAAGCACTTGTTACATTTCACACTGTAAAATAAACTTCTACCAACCTCAGCATTAAGACAAGAAGAAATAAGATTTTTATACATTTGTGAAACTCCATTTTTGGAGAATAAGTGGCATTCACAAAACTTCTGCAGTGTCATACAGTTTTTCACTTAGATCATCTACAGTGCTTTTTCTAAGGGAATAGAATGTTTGAACTGGTATGGTGACATTTAAGGTATTTTCTGAAAGCAAAAAGTTTTTTTGCTGTCATTGGTTTGCATCTTTTTTTAGTCAATCTGATGTCTGACAAAGGAAAGCCCGCAAACAAAAGGACTAGTAGACAACAACACAGGAAAAAAATGTAGAAAACAGCACAGGTGACTCAATTATTTTTAAGGAGATACCGATAACTAATATCAAATGATTGGATTTGATATTAATTGAGTAAAGTTCCTTACTAGGCTGGGCTGGGAGACCAGATTCCTTAAGCATCTTTTTGGCCGTACAAGACTTAATGCACCTAAGGCAACATGAAGAATGAAGGCTACAAGACATGAAAATATTTTATGGTGAAGGAAAGAGTGAACAAGAGGCATCTTTATAAAACCGGACTAATCTGTTTATGTCTGACAGGTAAAGCTGGGTCCTTCCTGGCACCCTGGCTCACTCAAGGCAGACTCAAACACACGTGGCAGCTCCTGCCCATGCTCTTCCCTCTGCTTCAAGCATCACCATCACACATGGCTAGCACAGAGCTTCTCTGAAGAAACCGGGAAACAGGATTTCCAGAAAACATCTCTGATCTGCGATTGATATCCATATGAGAACAAAAGGGTATTAACTACAGGATATGCTGGGAATGTGCCATAGCACTTTAAAAACTACTGATTTTTAGGGCCAAGTGCTTGGCTTTGGCTGCCTGGTTTGTTTACTGTCCTTGCAATGATGTTGGCAGAAAAGAGCAAATGAGTACCCACCAATTCAGCTCAGAACTTTCCAGAGCAGCTTAAGCTAAAGCGAGTACATTCCCACATTCTTCCCTCGTACTGCTGCTGTGGGAAAGTAACATGGAGTGAAGGAGTAGCACCAACTAGTTGAGCAGTAACCAAACTGTGAGCTACCAATGACATTTGCTAAGTCAAGGTTTATATAAGCCCTTAATCTTCCAAGAAAATCACTTGACTCTCCACATGGAACATGAATTCTCATAACTGGTTGCACGAAAACCTGAACCAGTAGGGAAAGTTCAACAGCCAAAATAAATTCTACTCATCAGAAGAAGTCTCATGTCAAGGACAGGATGAAGAATTATATAATTCACAAAGCATCATCTAACCTGGATACAGATGTACTTGTTCTGTATCTGAGATGCAGAATACTGCATATTCTGTTTCTTTATATTTATATTCTCTATAT
Source organism: Nothura maculosa (assembly GCA_032353885.1). NCBI lineage: Eukaryota > Metazoa > Chordata > Aves > Tinamiformes > Tinamidae > Nothura > Nothura maculosa. The sequence continues at coordinate 386,933 of JAUBOD010000303.1, forward strand.
TTAATTATTAACTTTTTAACCTGAGTGACTTTTCTTAAAAATACAAACATTCAGTATATGACATTCTATCATCTATGTAATTGCAATTGAAAGCCTGAAACAAACACATATAGCCACCAGAAGTAGAACACTAGGCTACACTGAAGCCATCATTTGCAAAAAAAAAAACAAAAACACAAAAAACAAAGTTATATTAAAATAGAGAGCAGCTTCCATTCTTAAAGATAAATCAGCCTACTCTGAAGATTCTAAAAGCAGAGTAAACACAGATTTATTTCTTAAATTTTCTTAAAGATTTCAAGATTCTCTTCTACATGCTGTACAAATACCAATAAACTTACCAATCAGAGGCAATATTCCAAGATTGTGCAGAGCCATCACATATTCCATCCAGGGGAAAGGACAGCAGTTCAAAAATCAAATAACTACATTCACTACATTATGAAAACGATTACAATGCAAGCTGATAGCACAGAATTCATGAATATATAGTTTCCAGAAATACTGAGTACAAACTAAACATGATAAACAATTTAATTTACACTTTGCTTCACTACCAATACATTTATGTGGGACCACCTAGATCCTATATTGCCATATGTTTCTGGATGTACTGGTTTACTTTAGTATTCAAAGAAAACATTAAATCCCAAATCACAGTTAAAATGTTTAGATGACATTTTGTTTTGGGAGCACATTTTTCTAGGTGTACATGGCATTCTTACCTCTTCTTCCTTCAAACACATCGTTGATTTCTCTTAACAATGTGGACATGTCACTCAGTTGAGATTCCCAAGCCTCACAGAACACCTCAAGATTTTCTTTTGCAATCTTACTGGAGGGATGTAATGCCAATGTTTCTGCAGCAGAAATAATCTGGAGAGAGAAAAAAATGCATGCTATCCAAAGAAATCCTGGTAAATAGTGTGGCACATGAATGCACAAGGTCCTTACAAGCAAAACAGGCAATTAAGGTTGCCTGAGCCATTGCCATGATGCCTGAGCAATATATTTGCAGGACATTTGCAGGCTTTATGATGTTCCTCGTGTGTTCTTTCCACAATAATACAATAAAACTCAGGAGTAAAATACAATTCTTTCTAGAAACTGCTTTGTAAATTTCAACATCAGGAACACAAAACTTTTATTTCAGTGAGGAAGAAACAAACAAAAAGCTAAGCATACCTGTGGGCCAGTGACCTGAAAGGTATCTTCTGCATGTATGCAAGTAATCTCAAGGGGTTCTGTTCCAGAAACATGCCTCAACAAATGACACATCTAAAGATTTTTTAAAAAATAAAGAGAAAAGAATGGTAAAAATATGCTTTCACTACTAGTTAAAAAAAAATTTATATATTCCTTTTAGAAACCGATTTGGGATGACAGCCATGTGTTTCTCTCGGTAAGAGTTTACAACATACATTCCAAACCAGGATTTAGCTCTGCTTTTCTCTTGGAAGATCACTAAGGGAAACAAAAAATCTAAACAATTCAACAATACTTATTACTGAATAAGTCTGAAAATAATCAGACATATAATGAACTTAAAAATTGTAACATAGATGATTTCACCAAGAGAGGATTACTCAGCCATTATCTAACACGTGGAAAACTTAGGTCTTCACCATCCAGAGTACTGAATTTTCTTTGAGAAAAACAGCATCAAATTAATCTAGGGAAGAAATACCATTTCCTTTCACAGTAAACAAAATACAAGCACCCACTCTTTGTGGTAGCAGCAGGATTAGTCTGGGAATAAACACAAGAGTTTTCAGATCACAAGGAGAATTTACAGACCAAGCAGATATGAAACTCATCATATCATTCATCACAAAAAGATATTGTAGGGGCTCAGGTAAAATCATTTTACCTCAGAGTTGCCTCTGAAAAAAAAAAAAAAATCACTTTTTCTTACTGAAAGAGAAGCATTAATTAGTCACAGGAAAAGGGAGTATTAACTCTTATTTTTATTTCAGCTTTATTTGTCAATCCCTGAAGTTGAGAACACTTTCTACATAGTCATGCTTTTGGGACAAAAACTCAAGCTCCATGCAGGATAGGTAACTTTTAGAAACTAATGAATACTAAACGCTTGACAGTCATAGCTTCCAGTATCACCCACATCAGGATCATTTGTCTTTGTGTATCTCCTACTAGTGCAATTACTTCTGCTCCATCTTAAGTCTGTGACAGAATTTGTGGAAATGAAGTAGACATGTAAGCGTGAACTCTTGAATATTCCATTAAAATAACAATAAAAAACTGCCTCCACAGTATATAAAAGAAAAGCAAACAAACCACAAGATCGGTATGTGGAGGTTCTGTTTGCGTAGAGACTTCCACTGAGTCTCTATTCAATACAGAATGCAGAAATAAATCTTCATGCAGAAGACTGCAGAATCTACAAAATGCAGAAATTTAGAAATAAAATCTTCAAAATGGTCAAGTTCATTGGATTCATTAATTTCTGATGATTCTTAAAACTTGTCTTTGCATGTAGCTGTTGCCAGTTGCCTGCTGCTCAACGGAGAATATATCAGGCTATGATGTCACTTAGATTTAGAAACTTAGCTTTTAATGAATAATCTGTCCCTAAAACATACATACGAACAATACCTTGAACCAAACAATGAATTCAAGCCTATAGCTGATCTAGATACACAAGCAGAATGGCTTCTACAACAATAGTGCACCCTGTTGGATGTATCTAGCTCAGATCCTAGCAGATATTAAAAAATAAAAATTAAAATTAAAGAAAAAGAGAAAGGAAGGAAGGAAGGAATCCAGCAGTATATTATGAAAATCCTTTAAAAAAGCCACCAGACCAAGACCTTCCTAAGGAGGTCCAGCCAGCAATTTTTTGAGTGTCTTAGAAAATGAAAGTAACTGTGTACTCACCTCAACAAGCTGTTCTTTCTGTTCTGCCAGCTTACAAGTATATTCTGCTATAGCTTCCAGATTTCCTTCTACTCCCGTTATTTTTAAGGCTTTTAGGACCATATGATCTGTATGGTATTTTAGGAGATCTGCTGCCAAAGATGTCGCTGCACTGTGAAGCTTGAGTAGCGTTAAAAAAAAAAAAAAAAGAAAAATGAGAGAGAGAAACCTTAGAAGAAAAACCAATGCATCCATTATGAAATGAAATCATCTTAATGACCAATCAATTTTCCAAGAAGCAGAAAATGAACTGTCATGAAAGTTCATATATAGAGACTGCAAATTATCTCAGACTTTAATTCTTCCATTGTTATTCAAAGAACAAAGATAAAATCCACTACTCTTTCTCTCTCTCTCAAAAAAAAAAATAAACAAAAAAGCAACTGGGTAGAATCAGAATATGAAGCTATCGTACTGCCTTCTGATGATCCTATAGATGGAACAACCAAGTGTACAAATTTGTGGGGCACTAAGCTTAGCAGGAGCATGATACCATCACCACTCTGTTTCTCATGAAGGACATAGGCCAACAGAACGAAATCAAGGCTCCGTAACATCTGAGTTTACAGTGTATTAGGTATCAAGTATCCATTAATAAACTGAATTTGAGTAGTGTAAAGAAAAACTTGAATATAATCAGCTTGAGACAGTGTTTTAGACAAGCAAAAAGCACCCTGACTGCAAGCAGAGCTGCATCTAAGAGAAGTCTCAAAACCTACACTCTCAACAGGAGAAGCTCCCCCTTGAAATACAATCCTAAATCCAGGCACTTGTTATTAGCCATAGAAACTATGGTGTGAAGGAAGGGCTCTGCTTCACAACTGCTACAGGTAACAGCTGCTGCTTTTCCCCAGGTCCAAGTGATCCTGTAATTAGCCTCATTTTAAGAGCAATGTTGACAAAAACAAAGATATAGCAAGCTGGTTTAGACACAGCAAAACACTGTCCAGATTGTTACAAGTCTTGCATTATCACACTCATCTTTTTATTCCTGGGTAGCACTGAAAATATACAACAAACTTTTGATAAAATATTTTTAAGTTCTTGTGAATGCAATTAAACGTATTAAATGAATGTAAATAAAAACTGCCACACCACTAATCTCAGAAATGTAGTCAATTCTAAATTTAATCTGCAAGACTTGCTGTGCTAGAATGTGAACTGGCAATTCCCATTTATACACAGGCTACATATCATCTTGATATAAACAGTAATTGGCCTGCACTTAAACACTGCACTTAAGACTGAAGTGTTAGCAGAAAAATTAACTATTTTTTCCATAAAATAGAAATAACTACTTTTAATAGGCTGTCTTGTGTTGTCATCCACCTAGGACCTGAAAAACATTTCAATTAGTGCCACAACACTTAAAATTTATCACCAGAGAGCCTAATTGTGGATTGATCCACTGCAACACTAGATGTCTGAGAAAGAATAACAGGACAGCCTTCTTTGAGCATACACTTACTGCTAATCTAGGATGAGAGACAAAACTAACCGCTATACAAGGAACAATGAAGGACATAATACTCTAAATTTGCTTCCTGATTACCATTAAGATCATGCATTTTACTAAGCAAGCTTTCATACTCCACAGGTCACAAAAGCAAGGCATACTGAAGATAGGATCTGCTGATTTACAAATCCAAACTCCCTCAATTTCCTGTGCTGTTTAGAAAACAGCTTGTTATGTTTTTAGCAATATGACATTTAATATGGGGCTCATCAAAGGGCATAAATAACCCACTATTCTACCTTTTCTATATGCCATCTCTGTGTGCTAATTTACAGAAAGCAATTCTCTATTACTGTCACTTACATAATACTGTAGCTTACGCATTATGTGTTGTTTCTGTTGCATTTTGATTGACATTTCTATAAATAGAAAGCTGGGGGGCAAGACTGTTTGGCAAGATTTACATTTACAGAGGTAAAAGAAAGATACAAGATACTAACTATTTCTTTTGCACATCATATTCCAGCCACTCTGGCTTGACAATCTGCTTTAATTTCACAGTTGCACACTATTTTGACAGGGAATTATTTCTCTTCTTTTGGAGCACAGGAATGATGTTACTCAGAGCATTATGAGAATGGCATGATTTTGTCTGCAGAACTGCTACATCAGAGGGATAGACAGAATAAAATTGAACAGATGCATGAACTGCAGAAAGAGACTGCTCTTACAGATAGAGTAAGTGAACGTCACTCTGGAAAAGAAGCTTTACTATTGACTTGCTACACATAGAAGGCCACAGTAAAAAATACTAGTCAAACCTAAAAAATTATGCAGCCTCTGTTTTCTGAGGGCCTAGCATGCAGGCTCCCACAAAGTGCAGACTGAAACAGGTCTGAAGCACTCTCCAGATCTTTAGGACAAATGCAAATTTGATAAACTCTTATTTTTCCCCCCCCATTAAATAAAAGGTGATGCATGATAATTTTTTAGCACACAAATCTAATAGGTGCCAGTCACAGAATCACAGAATGGTTGAGGCTGGCAGGGACCTCTAGAGATCACCTAGTCCAACCCCCTGCTCCAGCAGGGACACCCAGAGCACGGGGCACAGGGCGGCATCCAGGCAGGTTTGGAAGATCTCCAGAGAAAGAGACTCCACAGCCTCCATGGGCAGCCTGTTCCGAGGCTCTAATTGAAAAAGGGCTGTTGTTAGTCAACTGTTTCCAGCTACAACTGTTCAGAGCTCAGTCTGAGCAAGTTTCCCATACTTCTCTAATATTTTTGCTTTATTCTGTAGCCTAGGATAAGTACATCATTGTTTTCTTGATTTCTCCATCTGTTTAAAGGATCAATAATAGGAAGGAGTTGAAGAGACATCTGTATGCTTTACAAATACTTAGGAAGCTACCAGAAATCAGCAATTCTGTATTTGGATTGAATTTGAGAAGCTAATAAGACACAAAAGCAATCCACTAAATAAGAGGAAAAAAAGACCTTGCTCAGCAAGCACAGTCCTTTCCACACATCAAAAGAAGCAGCTCTTACTTTTGTGTGGGGATTGGTGGCTTATGCTTGGAAAAAGAGTGATTTATAATAAGCATATAACACAACTGCCATATTAAGAGTTCTTGTATATTTCTTCTTTTAGCATATTTTGCAACCTAAATATGAAGTGCTTTAATTATCTAAGAAAAATATACATGATGTTAAATATTACAGTTGTCACACCAAAATAAGTAAACAGTCTAGGGAAATAACTAAATACGAAATAAGATGTTTTCTGAAATAAGAACAATTAAAAATAGGTTAAATGTAAAATATATCATGTGTAATTTATTCATTCAAGTACACACTAGAAGAAAAAGATTTAATAAGGAATTATACGTATCCACAAGCAAAATTTAGTCATTACACTTAAAGTTACGATTATATACATGGTAGTGACTTCCAATTTATTTGGTTGTTGTTTTAGTTAGCAAAAGGCCTATGTATCTAACATTTCTGATGAATTATATGAAAGAACACAGAGAAGGTTTGCATATGACCATGCTAATCTAATTCTGATTAGCCACTCTTTTCTATAAATGATAGTTTTGGGGTATAGGATCCTATTTTACAACTTTATGCATGAAAAACAAGAAATTCAAGGTTTTCTTCACTTTGTGTTTCTTTAAAGCTACACTTACCTCTCTTTTAAGTTCATTCATGCACTGGCACATTTTTAAAATGGCTACTTCCAAGTCTTCCATGAGATCCTTTGTCTTTTGGTTTTGCTATTAACAGAAGAACCAAGGAAACATTAGGCAAGACCCAAGAAACCCAAGGTTCACATCATGTGTCAAGTTGTTTTAAAAGATGGCATTTACAGATGTAAAAGTGTAATGGTTTCAGTTGCCCATCCTGCATATAACTTACTTCAAGAACTATTTTATAGAGACATCTATCACTAAAAAAAAAAAAAAAAAAAATTAAGAATTAATAGTGAAGTCAGAATACTATTTCTGTTCAACAGAAATTTATTTCTGAACTCACTGAGCTCTATTTGGAAAAATGGCTTTCTTAAGGTTTATAGCTGGAGCTTCACAAAGTCTTTACCTATGTAGATGTCCTAAAATAGAGTATCAGTTTTAGCCATTTTTTGAAAATACAAAGGAACACCATTCTAAAATAAGGTTACATTTAAAGCATTATCCCAAATGGTTGTACTGAGCTACAAAAAAATAAAGCATTTTCTTCATAATTCTTTAAAAAATTCAGATTATTGTCTAATTTAAACAAATACTGTAGCTAGCAACATCTTGTTTAGTCAACTTCTAGACTGAGCTTCAACTTCTGTAAATACCAACTATGAAATAAAGAAAAAAGTAACAAGACGTGTTAGTAAAAGAGTTATGAAGCAGGGATTTTGCACCCTTCCAAAATATCCCCCATATTAGGAGGGATCACTAATATGGCCATAGTTGCAATGACATTACCTCCTCATAGATTAATATGTATATAAATACCCCTCCATACCCACAAGGAATGTGAATGTGTATAGTATGTGCACAACCTCCATTTCATTTAAAGAAAAAATTCACCCACTCAAACTAATCCAATCCATATCATTACTTGCCAAGGCTAGATACGCCAGGCAGAAGAAGAATTTGAGAACCACTTAAAATTCCACCACAGCCCTAGCTTCTCTGGTAAGCTCCAGCTGGTTTGCACTGTTATACATTAACAACAGAACAAAACAAAAATCCAAGACAAGAGAGATGATGTCAGTCTATAACTCACAACTGACCTGAGCTAAAAGCACTTCCATTTTAAACTACAGTATGGAATAATCTTCATTTAACACTCAGTTACTCCATTTATTAATAGGAAATATACTCCTAGTACGGTGAGTGGAAATGGCAACATCTGGGCTCTCTTAAGAATTTTACGTCTCTCTGATGGTTTATATCAGAAAATATTCACCCTCTGAGGAAGCTGTTGAGCTCAAAGTGAAAAAAACATCTCAGTGAGTTGACACTATTGTAGCTGTTTACTGAGTCTTCAGGCAAAGGCAGGCTTCATGCATACACACAGGTACACATAAGTATTTTCATATCACATACATATATATACACCACAGAATCATAGAATGCTTAAGGTTGGAAGGGACCTCAGAGGTCATCTAGTCCTACCCACCTGCACATGCAGGGTCACCCAGAGCACATGGCACAGGGCTGCATCCAAGCGGGTTTTAAAGATCTCCAAAGAAGGAGACTCCACAACCTCTCTGGGCGGCCTGTTCCACTGCTCTGTAACCCTCACAGTCAAGAAATGTTTCCTGGAGTTCCTGCGGAACTTTCAGTGCTTCAGTTTGTGGCTGTTTCCTCTTGTCCTATCTGTGGCCACCACTGAAAAGAGGTTGGCTTCATCCTCCTCAGTCCCTCCTTTGCAGTATTTATGTATGTATTTATATATGGTAGAGGTGTGTGTGTGTGTGTACATATGTTCTTTCTTGTACTAGGGGCTCATTTACATCAACACAAACACAACAGATAAATTATCTAGAGACAAATCTCCCAAGTTTCTACCAACAACAAAGCTTAAAACTAACCAAGTTAAACACAGCTTTAGTTTCTTTTCTTTTTAATTATTAAACTACTTTATAGAATTAATAATGTATTTTCTTTCTTCTCTGTAATAACAATAGTTTGTATTATTAGAAACGTGCTATGCTATTACATAGCTGCTGTATTTCAGAGTGTTGGTAAAATTTTGTGCTCTACATTTCTCTAAAAACAAGATTGCAATCAAGTTAAACATTAGAAAATGGGTTTTCCATCTTTTCCTCATCTGTGTGCATGTATATTCTATTGTCTTCCCAAAACAAAGTAAGACAAATGACAGATATAGGCTAAATGTACTTCTCGGAAAATTACTGGACAAATATGAGAAAATTCTGAGAAAAAGACAAGTTGATTTTTAGAATATTTCACATTTCAATAGGCCAACTGCTTTTTCTTCCTTTAATTGAGAACTGTGGTTGCTATACCATCGAATCAAGACAATTTAAGTCTCTGAAATACTCATCCAAAAGTCTTAACTGCTTAGGGCTGCACAAAACTTCTGTTAGCCTTTTCCTTTCTAAAAACAGCATGAAAATTAGCCTACCACCTTGAGCCTAAAATTTAGAAGTCTAAGTCTAAAGCAAAACCACTACAAGAGGAGGACAGAACGTACTGAAAGGACAGAATGTACTGAAACTGAAAAAGCAGAGAGAAATCTCAAGCTTCCTTCAACATGGATACACAATTCTCTCTTCCTAGATCAAAAGAAACATTGCATTAAATGTTTCTTTTCAAAGTAGAGGTGAAAAGATTTACTTTGCTAAAAAGCTCTTACAGCTTGCATCCACACGGAAAACAGCTGCTCTAGTTCCATTTTAGCCTGTTTAGAGAGTTCCAAAATGTGTTCTCTGTGCTCATGACTGGTATAGGCAGAATCTGTAAAGTCTTCTGTGTGTTCCAGGATAACTTCCAGCATTGTTGAAAGGTTTTCTTTTGACATAAAATAAAGATTCTCACGAAGACTTTCCACTTTATTCTGAAAAAGAAGCATTTCAATTCTTTATGCGTTTATGTGGTTATCTAGTTGTGATACAAATGCAGAAATCTGATGCATCCTATTACATGTTATTTTTCTCCTCAGTGATTTTTTTAATCATTGAATTTCAAAGTAACAAAAAAATACTTGCTGGTATCCAGATTTCCAGTTTAGGAAAAGTTTCCAGTTTAGGTTTAGGGCTTTTTAGTCTAATAATATCAGCAGCAAATTACTGTTCGTTCTGATGACTGGACATCAGAACGTAAATACGTTCCTGCTTATCTGCTGTCAAGAAAAAAATTCTCAGTTCAGCAATTTCAGAAATCAACTGTGTATTCAGGTTCTCTTTGGTCTCTACAAACCACATCCATATCCTCTTGGTGTATGGCTTCTAAATATTTGGTTGGAAAGGGCATGAGACTCAAAATGTACCACAGACTCCAGAGAAAGTATATTTGTTCTTTAACTGTTCTTAATTGAATATGAAATTTAGAAGTAAGTTTTCCAGGAAAAATAAAGTAAGCCAGGACACAATTTCAGGTTAGAATAATTCCTTCAAAGTATTCTGATATATAGAAGTTTGAGTTACCAAATTATTTCCAAATGATAAATATTTGTGTGCGAGATCTTAAAAATACTATCAGTTATGAACCAAGATTTCTTCAACAGCAGCAATTTTAGTGAAGTTCTGGTCAGTATAACAGTCTATTAGTCTATCCAACACTAAAGGTATCAACTCAACAAAGCATTTTCGTTCCGAATATACTCTCTTCTATGATCCAGGAGTAGATGGCAAGCATCAGCAAATTTACTTTGGCAATAGCAAAGAAATTATACGAACCTTTTTTTACCTTCTTTTATGCTTAGAAGAGTAACGTAAGTTACTCTGCTGAGAAGTTGTGACACTACCCAAAACCTGGAGTTCCAAAAAGATTTAATTCTAGTTTTGGTGTAATTCTTTAAATTACAGAGAACAGTCCAACTTCTATTCTTACCTTGAATACTTTGATGCCAGAATATATACTGATGGAAGCTAATTCAGTTTCTCCATTCGATCTAGAGTCAGTTACAATTTCTATTACCTGCTCCAAAGCTAGTCTCATCTGGTGAAATACCCCGTCCTTGTTTATACGAGCGGATTCGCAGTCTGGATGCCTCAGACAAGTCTTTAACAAAAAAAAACAACAAAAAACATAGGAAACATTATCAGAGACAACACAGGCAATATAATGAAATAAATACTTTCTGCTAAAACAAGGCTAAAGAAAATGTATGGAAAATTATAAATACTTTCTGTTAAACCATTATGATATTAAGTAGTATATCTAGAATTATCCAGAATAAAAAAAATTTCTTCTGTCCTTTTTTTTTTTTTTTTTTTTTTTGTTACGAAGCAGACAGCTATCAGATGCCACGTCCTGTAATGTATCCAGCTTCACTCTCCAGTAATACTCTTGCACAAGAACACTCACCTTTGAAGCAGTCAGGAGCATCATGGTGCATTTCTCAAGGACAGCCCTGGATGCTGCCATTCTAGCCTTTTTCTTTTCATCCTTCAAATCCTAAACACCAAGAAAATGATTTGAATGTTGCATCTAACATCTAAACATCTAAAATGTTAACTGCTCCAAATGTTATTTGCTCCAAAGATGGTAAAATGGAAACTCTCTTGCAGATCAATGGATTGCAAAGAAAACTTCATTACCACATTTGACAGATGTTATTTTCAGTTCAACTCATGATCTAGAGCTTTATTTTTTGAGAGATTTGAATTTATGCAGTTGGCATTATTCAATTGAGATTTTGAAAGAGTAAGATCTCAGAAATACAGATTATGCTATGTAAATCCCCATTAATTTCACTATCATTACCATATAATATTATCCATAAAATAGGAAAGTAAGCAAAAACAAATACAACTAAAAAAAAAACATTTGAAACAGATGGTGGAGTAGGCAGAGCGAGAACCAGCTTTTCATTGAACTGCAGTAAAAGGAATCCAATAAAGTTTCTTAACATAGAGAAAAAAAAAAAAAGAGTCTAAATTGGGATGGAGAAGGAAATGCCTCAACAGACAGGGAGTCTAACGAAGGGAAAGAGTTACAATTAAGATTGGCTGAATGCTTTTTAGGCACTAGAGAGTGTACAACTCAGCGAGACTTACACTGAAATTAAGCCTAATTCTCTGCCACAGCATTTATGCGAGTCTCAAATTCCTATAAACTGCTTAAGCCCTCTCTTTCAAGTAACAGCGTTTCCTTCCTACTGGTACTCGAAAGCCCCAGCCATTCACCACTTCCATCCAATGCAATAGATTAGAAGCTTAATTCCAGTCTGAGTGCATCCACTTGCATCTTAGAATCATTTTTACAAAAATAACAAGATGCACTTTTCATCACAAATCTGTCACTCATCTTGAAATAGGTAATCTAGAATGAGCAAAGGTGTTATTGCCTGAAAAGAGCTTAAAAGCCACTCAGAAGATGACACAAAAAGCTCCACAATTTGCTCCCAAAGTCACCGCCCTCCCTGCAGAGTAACCCAGGACACATCGTGGCCCCATCCTTGGAGAGCAGGTTCACACAGACTCGTGTGAACACAAGAAACAACTTGGACTTACAGAGGTATGTCACCACAGATTTAAATCAAAAATATTCCCAGGCTGCCTAGGCCCTGAAAAATCAAGCAAGTGACAGTGAAGAGGGTGGGAAGGAACGGATTTACAACACTGCATTTCAAATCAAGCTTGTGTTTGATTAAGAACTACTACAGGACAGAATTAAACAATCCGATTTAGAAGAAGAAGAAATAAAAAAAGCATAAAAACACAAATAGATCATGACAGCATTCCATTTTGCCATTAAAATAAGAAAAAACAAAAAACACTTAAAATCAGGATAATCTTCAAAATTTTGAGGTCATTATATTTTTCAAAAAAAAACGCTTGTTTCTCCACTTCTTACATTATATACTTGGAAATCTGACCATATTCAAGAGTTTCTGGAATACATATAACTATAAAAAAAACAAAAGCTACCTTGGGAGATAAACTCCAAAGCTAACACCTCCACACAGCACCCTTAATACGATTAAAGTAATCACATCAAGTCCTGACAGAATTTAAAACATATTAATGAAATGCTCTTTCCAAAAGACTTAAGTGAGCAAGGAGGGCAGAGCCAAACCTCCAGTTAACTTTTAAAATCAAAAATATCTGGGACAAGTATCACTTAATAAGAGTATCACTGAACAGAAATGCCTCTTTCTCTGTTCAAGGAATAGCAGTTACAAATATTTCAGGGAAAAAATAAGAGTCTGTCTCCAGAGAGATTTCCTTTAATTACACGTAGCTTTTCCAGATCTGGGTCTTCAAGAATATTCTTAGGCATCTCACGACCCATAAAAAGAAAGGAAGGTATGTGTTTTTATAAATATCCTCTAATAATTTTTCTGAAGATTATAGTGTCATGTCAGAAATGCCTATTTTTATAAGCACCACTTTGAGTAATTCATTTATTCATAGCTTCCAAGTTCTCTTTGATATTAGGAGCTCTGTAAATATATATCATATCTCTAGTTCAATTATGAATGAAGAAATCAATGAGAAATTTGATTACCAAGGGGAAGCAAACATTGCTCACAGAAGCCTCTCAAGGCTCATGAAACCTTTTATTCGTATGGAACTATCTATAAACAGGGAGGCCTATTTCCATAACGAACTGATACCTAAACAATAAAGATGAACAGGGTACCTTTGTGAATGAACTAATGAGGTAGGTAATTCAAAGCAACAGAAGGATAAAAAAGCAAGTTCCTAACAGCTGTTTTAGAGAACAGATGAATTTCCAAATAAAATTGTACAACAGAAGCTCCAAGGTTACTCCAAGAATGAAAGAGACTTCAGAAATAGGAACTGGATGCAAGAAGGAAAAAGCATCACACCGACATATATACATTTTGGCCTTAACCTAGGTCTTACCTAGGCTCTGTAATAGAGAAAAAATACATGGATACACTTTATTAGGATCTAAAGCCATCTTCTTCTGAGGTTTCTAGAACTGCTGTTTCTTTCCTTAAATGTAAACATTCATGGACATGTTTATGTAAATAAGCCAGACAAACTAAAGCAGATGATAAAAGAAAGAAGAGAAAGGATATCTGGAGAAGCTCAAATAATATCCATCCAGGCTATTGGAAGACACCCAGAGCAAATAACCCAGCAATGTCCCTTAGTGTGAGCATGAACATCAAAAGATGCTGTCTGGACAGAGCGAGGAGAGAAATTTAGGTTTCAGAGATTGGACCCTGAGGTGTTGATTTGTAACAGTTAATCATCCCAGGAGAATCCCAGTATTCTCCTGAATCAGATGAAAAGCATTACTTACAATGTTTCTCGTATATATATATTTTTAAAATACTTACATTTTGTCGATCCCCAGTTAAATGTGCAAACTCCACCATTTCATTTCCAAACTGGCTGAATATTTGCACAAACTCCTGGAAAGTACTGACTTTCTCTAGTTGTTCCATCGTTGCAATTACCTGTATGGAAAAATCCTATAAATTACCACAAATACTAAACAGAAAATATTATTACCGAATTAAGAACTTTACTATCTGCAAACACTTCTAAAGCAGACGGAATACAATTTACACATATTGTTGCAAATTAAACATTAAGAACTCAAAGGCTAGAAATCAAGTATAAATAATGACACTTCATTCAAAATGACTCATTTATTCTGACACCTCAAAACACATTTTCCACACCCTTCCCATTATAACAATTAACAGTACTACAAAATCTAGTTTCCGCATTTAAAATATTACCATCATAATAAATTTAAAAATGCAAGTACACAAAGTTAATATACAGATAATACTCACATGCAGCAATTTTGAGATGCATGTTCATTTTGAAATGCATATTTTTTTAAAACCTAAGTACACAACTGTGTAGTCAGGCAACTAGCCTTAATCTTTTAATATCAGGCATACAGTCTCAGAGGAAGCTGGGATGTTGTCACAGTATTCCTCTTCAAAAGACAGCACATGCTGGCTAATACCCATCCTGCTCCCCTCCACTCTCTACACCATATATACACCATGCTGTCCCTGAGTGTACTTACATGCACTTATTAAGATCCAGTCCACATCTCCTTGCTATCATTTTATTTCTTTTTTTTTTTTTTCAAAGCTTTTCTGCCCATCACAGTTCTCTCTGCCACGCTTTTTAGGAGCATACCCTCTACAGATACACCTATTTAAGATATATTTGTCCTTGCAAGACGTCATTTGTTTGGCTTGATTCCAGAGATATGAATTGCCCTACCAGTATCATAAACAAAACCAGACATTCTCAAAACACATTATGCTTAGAAAGGAGAATACTATAAATCCCTAAAGACCCCAAAGACTAGGGTGACTACAGCAACTAGCTAGACATGCTTAGTTTGGAATATTAAACTTTAACTTAAGTAGCCAAATACCTTCAGAATTAAATTGTATCTCTATATTATTGCTGTATTCACACTTCTGTAGCAAGCAGGAGAATACTTTGACATTTACTGGAAGCAATCATTAACCACCCTCTGCTGCTGAAAGGACTAATGACACCTTATTCCTCTGTGATACAAATACTTGGGCTCTGTACTTTAAATCTGTATTAGAATGAGCCACTTCTTATAAAAGTGAAAAATGAATTCAGATCACTGCATGGCTCTGAATATGGGCTGAACAAAAGGCAGGAAAAGGCAGCAAATGGTCCTATGGCAACAACTCTGGTGTCTGTGCAAGAACAAACAATCTCTAGGTAGCTATTGCAAATGAACACTGATAAAACTGCCACCACTTTCACCAACCATCGGGAGGAGAGATTACTAAAACAACCCATTAGTGCTACTGAAGTCTATAGCCAAACTGAGATAGGTAAAATTAGCACTGTATTTTCTCAGCCTTGGACTAAAGTAAGCACCAAGTGGCTGGACAATAATGAACAGCATAAAGCAGACAACAGATCAAGTGAACAGTGCTAGCCTGATCACACAAAACATAAAAGCTTAGCACAAATTTTTACTTTATTCTTGTCGACTTAACCATTTCACATATTTTGGGGATAAATGCATAAGACACTTACTTTAATCACTTTATTTTGCACTTTTCCTAGAAATACAACTAAAATATCAGTTCTTTTAGTACTCAACTCTTCTGCTTTGCCTGTAGACACCAGTTAAACAAAATAAAAGAAAAATAAGAAAGCTACAAATACCTTGTTTCTGGAAGTTATAATCTGCTTAATAACTATTCGGTCTGCTAACACAAGCACCTTTGTCACAGAAGTGAGTAGCAACCTTGCAGCTTTAACAATGCCTGTTTTGTCTGTAAAAATTGTTATGTGGCTATCAGATTCTGGATGATACAAGCTTGCTACATCCGTAAGCTGAGCAATAGTTTCACCTGTAGAGAAAAAATAATAAATAAATCAAGTTTTATAGTTATAACAAAAGAAAATAGGCCATTATGCACACTTGACTCATGTTTGGTGGATTAAACAACTGTTTCCTACACACATGGGGGACAGTTTTTCAATTTCAATAGCAAAAGTCGAATCAATGCCTACACAGACATAACCTTGAACCTGGAGGTAATGAAACAAGAAGAAAAAAAAGCTATAAATTCTCTTTCATTTTCCAAATTCCCTTTCATTTTCCAAATTCCAGTTAGTATTCCTATCATCTGTGGCATTTATACTATATACTCATATTGTTTATGTAGTTCACACACAGATTTCATTCCCATGACCGCTATAAACCCTGAGTTCTCAATAGAATTGATTGACAGATAGAATAGATCTGAATAGTTATTACATTCTGGCAGGAAACATCCTATACCTTTCTGGGACCAATTCAGGTGATAATAGGTTAGGAATAATCAGAAAGTCTCTCTGTTATTAAGTATTTAAGTGTGTTTTGCAGGGGAATATACACTTGGAGATGGTAGTCAAAGTAATTTCCATAGTTGAAGGATCTAAACAGAAGCAAGAAAACTTAAAAAAAAAAATATAACTAATACCTACGGACGCAAGAACATTGGCAGTCATACACACTCCAAGTGAAGTTGTAAGATCAGCCTTCTGTGGGTAAAAAGACTATTTAATGCTGAAACAGACTGGTCATTGCTTTCCCCATAATCAGAAAGGCTTCTAGTCACTCCATTCTCTAACTGGAATTATTTGTCTGAAAATTAATCCCACCCTCTTCCTTTGCCCTTTACATGACAGGATAAAATGCTGTAGCAACACAAAGAAAATAAGCAACAAAAACAAGTGCTTTGGGTAACCAAGGAAAGATGCATAAGAAAAAGGAAAGAAAGGATCCTTTTCTTATGCTAAGGGATTTTCCCCTTTTAAAAAGCAGCCTAATGTCTCACAAAATAATCAGAAAATAGCTGCAACAGTTCTACAGAGCTCCAGGAATTCAGTGTCACTGTAAGGCTACTTTCTATCAGGTTTTTATCATGTTTGAAACCATTGCAATCAGAGGAGGAACCACAATAATTCAGAAAAGCAATTGTCAAATCTATCTTTAAGACAGGTAGGGAGGAAAATTCAGGGAATTACAACCATTCTCACACTAGGAATATTAATAAAAGTCATATTGGAAGCCACTTCCATAGCAAGCAGAAAAAAAGCAATAGGATAGAATTGGCACAAACTTATAAGGGCAGAGAGTGTCTGATCAATCTGAATGCCTTCTATGATGAGATGCCTCCTACCATAGAAAAGAAAGCGAGTGCGTCTTGACTTTATCAAGGTCTTAACATGGTCTCCCATAGTATTCCTATAACCAGGTTGAGGGAGATGAATTGTCTAAGTGAACAAAAAGGCGCATGGAAAACTGACTGAACTGTTGTGCTCAAAGGATTGGTACAAAATCCAACTGGTGTTCAGCTACCGTCTGCACCCCTCAAGGAGCGGCAGGGTACCATCATGTTTAGCATCTTCATTAATGAGCGGGACTTTGGGATGGCATGTGCATTTAGCAAGAGTGTGGACAGGACCAAACTGTGGGAGTGTCCAATCTGCAAGACAGGGCCACTAGACAGAAGGGCCTAGACAGGCTGGAAGAAGGGTCTGCTGGGACGTCCATGAAGTCCATGGCAGGCAAGCTGTATGTCTCACATAATGCCATGTAACAGACTGGGGTCAGCCACCTTGAGGGAACCTTTTCAGGGAAATGCACAAAGAACTTGGCTCATTATCCAGTGAAAAAGGGATAGCAAAAGCAGGTAGCCAGATATTGGTGTTCTTATTAGCAAGAGGTTAAGGGAAGGGATTTTTCCCTTTTAATGGAGACAGTATCTAGAGTCTTGTATCCCATTGGGAAGTGCCCATGACAGGCATTGATAGAATGGAACATATGACATAAGAGAGAAGTTTGAAGGAATAAAGCTTTTTCAGCCTTAAGAGAAGACTAATGGCAGAGATTAGTTTTCTGCAGCTACCCCAATGTGCATGGAGAGAGAAGACATGAACATGTTTCTTTGAGACCAGCCAGAGACTATTCTGAGGTGCATGCTGATAGAATAAGATGTAATAGGTGGAAGTGATGCAGTTTTATCACAGGAAAAACTGTCAAAATAAAAGAAAAGGCTTCTTCCAGCATGAGGGTAGTCAAACATTTAGAGAAGTGCGGTGAGAAGTAGCACGTTAAAGATATTTGGAAGTCAAGAGGGCAATGGCCTGAGCCTCCTGCTTTAATTCCATCTGCTGAATTAGATGATCACTAGAAAGTCTCTTCCAATATAAATTATTCTATTTGTTCATTTTAAATTGTTGCTTTTTTATTATTATTATTCCTTACTCCTTCATCACAGGAATTAATGGCAAAAATATGATAGATGTTTATTGTTCCATATCTTTCCTTTAAAAAAAAAAAGGGCATCAAGGAATATGTTTCTTGGAGATATTTTCTACTGAACTGTCTTTGTAACACCGAAACAATGCAGGAATGGTGTTACAAGACCTGCTTGGAGTGTGTGTTTGATAATTCTATTTTACTTCAGACAATCAACATTTATTATAAGGAAGTACCATACCAAATCTAAAATACATCAGTTTACAGACTACCCCACAAAAGTCAGGCTCGTCTTCCTTCAAAGTCTATGCTGGATATGCAATGAATTTAAAGACTCTAGACTTCTCTTCACAGTTGAGACACTTCAACTGGTCTAATCCTAGCATGGAAACTTATATTGGATATCTAGCAGTTCTCTTCCTCTTCACATCTCCCTTTATCTTCCAGGTAACATCTAATTAATTAGCTAAAACAAAGATTAAATAGGCTTCCGTGAGTAGATAGTAGGACAATATGTATGATCAGAATCATGGACTTCGCGAAAGCAAACTTTAGGTTTTTCAGTGACCTGCTTGGAAAAATCCAACAGGTTAGGCCCCTAGAAGGCAAAGGGTCCAAGAGGATTAATCCTCCCAGCTCAAGATCAGTGCAGCCCTAGAAATAAGAAGTCAAAGGCAGCAGATCACATAAAAGCTACCACACAAGTCTATCCCCTCCTCACAATATAAGTGAGGAGTTCAGGTAACAAATCATCAGGAATCAAGTGAGACAGCAAGAGAGGGTCAAGACGGTTGTTTTTAAACAACCAGTTGGATTACTTATGTTATTACTGGCACTAAACATACTGAGAATCAGAAGAAGCATAAACACTGGAGGTTACAAATTACTTGAATAACAACATACCTGCTCTCTTTGCCTCGATGCAAGCAACATCCATTTCCTCTTTCAATTCATGATTTTCATCAGCTATGGCTTCGCCTACAGTTACAAACCTTGCAACTGCCAAGTTAACTGCTTGACCCACTCTCTGAATTGCTTGCAGAGTCTTGTCTGAACGCTTTGGTTTATCCTTATGATTGATAAGGGTAGTTATCTGTAAAAAAGTAAGAGTTAGTTATTAGAATCATATGCTACAAGATATACCAAGCTTACTACTAAAGGCAAGATGAGAATTACAACACAGCAATAGATTATTAGCACAACTCACTAATAAAATTTATTGTTGAATCATACAGTATCATTTCAATTCTTTCAAAGAAAAAAAAGGAAAGAAAAAAAGAATTGATGTATTAATAAGGTTGCTGATATGCTGTGATCTTAGCTCAAATTACTTCTTAAGAACTGGGGGATTTTTCCTTCCCATTTGCAGTATTAAAACAAACTGCTCTAGGTCTCTCAGCAGGCTTTCAACATTCAGATATATCCAGTAAAATTTAGAATCTACTATTTGATATACTGACCCCATTTTAAGTTTATCACCCTTAGAAAATATTCAAAGCTTTTGTGCTGTCAGATAACTACACATACTCATCAGCTCAGACTCAGGAAGCCTAGCCCTGATTGCTGGAAAAAAAGCCTTTACCAAAGACTTTTTGTCCAAGAAAGACAATTTAAGAAGGAATGAAGAAAATCAGTTTTTAAACAATAAGAATCATTCACCTTTTAGAAATCATCCTAAATTTTCTGTTTTGTCCATTCCCCTGTTAAAATATCTATTTATGTATTATTTGAATTCCCTGAATTACTTGTGAGTTTTCTGGAACTTAGAAGAGGCTGCTGTTTTGATGCAAGTTAGTAAAGCAGTTTGTGAGGACATTCTTACTCTGAAATCTGCACTCTGTATCAGCTTTTCTGCCCTGTACAAATGCTGCACTGCTTCTTGTATCACACTGACCAGAAGTCACCTTCTGTCTCATGCAGTTTACAAGAGACAACTTGACCAGAACATCAAATACAAGGAAATGAACAAAAAGAGCCCCTGCCCACTCAAAGAGAAAGGCAGGCCTGCAGAAGTAGCTTCTCATCTCAGGCAAAAACAAACAAACAAACAAACAAACAAAACCATGAGAAAGGTGTGCAGGACTTCAGTCAGAATTGGGTAACTATAAATTGTATTACAAACAATATAGGAACTTCAAACTTCTGGTATAACACCAATTTTCCAAGATGCAGTACAGGTCCAACACTGCAGTTTCAAGCATCCTAAACAACAACAAAAAAAGACATTGTTGCCAGAACAGGCAATCCTCTCTCATATTTGCAATTAAATTAGCTGATGTGAGTTAAAACTGAATTGTGGTAATACAGTATTTGTTAGTTTGTTATAACTTCACAGGCCAGTTCATTGTACAGCTATCTGTACAGTGATGGTGGCAGAAGGGAAAGGGTACAGACTAGACAAAGAGGGGCAGAAGTGCTCCTTTGAAACACTTGTAGAACTGCACTCTAAGGTATTCTGCAGTACTGCAACCCTAAAGCTCAAGTGTTTCAACTGGAAGAACCTCAGAATTACAGGTATCACCTTGCTCACACCTTTAATCACCTCAGGTTACTTTGCTCACAATTGTCCTATCCCACACCACTCACTGCTGCATTATCCTACCAGTTAAGCCCACAGAATAGCATAAAAGATGCATCTGCAACATTCAGGTCAGCAACAAGGAAATAAAAGGCATCAGCTTAAGAAATGCTCTACTTGGTCATTTGATCAATAGCTTTCATCTGCCGTATCACTTAACAAGTTGTATTTCTTGGCAAAATTTGCAGTATTTTTGAATGTTTTATCAATCATAAAGTCATAAATCATAAGTCAATCATAAAGCTTGGTCAAACCAGTAGTGTTAAGCACAGAGCATCCCAGATAAAATGTTCCCCTTTCCAAGGCCTGCTCAGGGACAGAAGAACGTTCTGTCCTAGCACAAGAGATCGCTGTAGAAACACATTCTCTGCGCACTGCCTTCTTAGATAGGCCCTCCTATCTCTGACTTGTAGCCAGGCAGGGAGCTCTTAAGGAAGGCTCCTCGCTGTGGCTTATACAATGGATCTGTCCCCACGAGCTCCTAGTTCAACCTTCCTTCCCAAAGCCTAGGAACCTCCAATGTCCATCCACCGGAAAAAATGGTTTAGGATGAAAACACCCTCCTACTAAGAAGTAAACTAATGAGGCATCTCAACAGCTTTACATTCACTCAGCAGCAGTGGGAATAGTATTTCCCAAATTATTTTTAAAAAAACATAAACAAAAATAGGAAAAAAAACACAGTTATCATCACTTCAATGCAAATTCAAATATCAAATCGATATTTAAAGACAGTTGTAACATGCAGCTCTTGCAATGTAGGCCCTTCGGGTCTAACAAACTACAAATATCTGACAACAGGTCATCTATCAATCCAGGCTTAGTAGTTCCTGAATGGCCCTGGGAAAGGCAGTAGAGAGAGGAACAGTTCAAACTGCTCTGAGCTGAAGGAAACCAAGTTGAATCAGGATCACAATGAAGTTGTTTCCTTGACTGCTTTTGAAACAGGACACTCAATTAAATACTATACAAAAAAGGAGTAATTTTACATTATTTCAGTTACTGGTTTTTCAAAAGTGTATAGAGCATAGCACATACATACATACTATAGGTGTGCACATAAATATACAGTATATAGAAAAACATGGTCTCAGACAACTAATATATAAACTGGATGCACATACCGAGTGCAAGTTTGCTCCATGTATCATTTTATGTTGACAAAATATAACATGAAAAAATAAGTGTTCAAAGGTGTTCAGTATAACATTTAAATAACAACATGAAACTAACAATGCAGAATGAAATTTGTCCATAACAAGCCATTACATTAAGTGCACTTTAATTCCAAATCACAGAATCACAGAATGTTCAAGGTTGGAAGGGACCTCTAGAGATCAGCTAGTCCAACCTTCCTGCTCAGACAGGCACACCCAGGGCACAGAGTGACATCCAGGCAGGTTTTGAGGACCTCCAGAGAAGCAGACTCCACAACCACCTTGCACAGCCTGTTCCAGGGCTCTGTCACCCTCACTGGAAAGAAGTTCTTCCTCATATGGAGATGGAACTTCCTCTGTTTCATCTTATACCCATTTCCCCTTTTCCTTTCACTGGCCACCACTGAGAAGAGCTTGGCCCCTTCCTCCCTACATTCTCCCCTCATGTATTTATACATGTTAATCAGATCCCCTCTCAGCTTTCTCTTCTCCATGCTGAACAGACCCAACCCACTCAGTGTCTCTCATACGAGAGATGTTCCACTCCCTTAATTGCCTTTATCGCTCTCCGCTGGCCCCTCTCTAGAAGCTCCATGTCCCTTTTAAACTGGGGAGCCCAGAACTGCACACAATATTCCAGGTGCTGCCTCAGCAGAGCTGAGTAAAGGGGCAGAATCACCTCCCTTGACCTGCTGGCAACCCTCCTCCTGTTGCAGGCCAGGATCCCATTGGCCTTCTTTGCCACGAGGGCACACTGCTGACTCATGGTTAATTTGGTGTCAACCAGGACTCCCAGGTCCCTCTCTTCAGAGCTGCTTTCCAGCAGGTCGACCCCTAATCTGTACTGGTG
>JAUBOD010000303.1:409947-420247 GCA_032353885.1 Nothura maculosa
TTATTGAACCTCATGAGGTTCCTCTCTGCCCAACTCTGCAGCCTATCCAGGTCCCTCTGGATGGCAGCACAGCCCTCTGGAGTGTTGGCCACTCCACTCAGGTTGGTGTTGTCTGAAAATTTGCTCAGGGTGCACTCAGTGCCCTCATCCAGGTCATTGTTACCACAGAGGCATGTAAATGACAGAACTATTAAGCAGTCCCAATTTAAATTACTGAAGTGCAAACATATTTTTAAGAGAGATATGGGCATGATTTAAAACTACCACTTCTTCAGCATTCTGTTCACAGGGATGAGCTCCGCATGACTTCAGAAAGAGATTCTCCTCTCTTCTGCCTCATTATCATAGAACCTTTATGGCTGGAAAAGACCTTCAAGATCAGAGAGTCCAACTGTAGGCCCATCACCACTGTGCCTGCTAAACCATCTCCCTAAGCGTCTCTTCTGCCTATTTCTTGAGCACCCCCAGGGACGGCAACACCACCACTCCTCTGGGCAGCCTACTCCAGTGCTTGACCACGATGACAATTAGATGCAACAAAAAGCCGCAGCTGTCCTGGCAGGTACTGCCAGTAGCCTCAGCTTTTATGTGGAGATTAATCTGGCCTTGGAGTCCTATGATCTACATGCAGCAGCTAAGGAGCTGCCACTACCTTCTGGATAGTGGTAAACTCTTAGCTGCGCAGTATTCTTTCTTTCCGTTATGGCTAAGCTCATAGAATCACAGAATCCATAAAGCTGGAAGGTCATCTAGTTCAACTTGGCTGCACACACAGGGTCACCTAGAGCATGTGGCACAGGGCTGCATACAAGAGGGTTTGGAAGATCTCCAAAGAGGGAGATGCCACAATATCTCTGGGCAGCCTGTTCCAGGGCTCTGGCACCCTCACTGTCAAGAATTTTTTTCCTTAAGTTCCTGTGGAACTTTCGGTGCCTCAGTTTGTGACCGTTTCCTCTAGTCCTATCACTGTCCACCACTGAAAAGAGGCCGGCCCCCTCCTCCTCCCTCCCTTGAGGTATTTACAGACACTGATCAGGTTCCCCCTCAGCCTTCTCTTCTCCAGGCTGAACAGCCCCAGCTCTCTCAGCCTTTCCTCATCGGACAGATGTTCCAGGCCCCTGATCATCCTGGTAGCCCTGCGCTGGACTCTCTCCAGCAGCTCCACATCGCCCTTGTCCCAGGGAGCCCAGAACTGTAAGAGTTAGAACTGGAAGAAGAAAGAGGTTAGAAAGAACTGAAAAAAATAGAGCCACTACAGTAACTATCTTAGCTTTGGCATGGAACATTGCTTTTCCAAGTGTGTCAAATTCTATGGATTGTTGGTTAAACATTATACATACATTATGGGTTGTCAATTAAATATATATTAACACACACACAAAAGCTCTAAAACAGAGGTAGTTTGAAACATATCAGAAACCCATTTGAAGCCTATCTAAAGTGTGATCAACACTTCATCCTGACCTCATCAGATGTGGTCAAGGTTACCATGAACTCTGTTAGCCCAGGGTTGTGGTAACAATAAAATCTGTATAGGAGGTTTGCTATTAGGTCCTAAATAGTAAACAGCACTCAAATAAAAGTTAAGTCAATCAGGGGGAAATAAAGAGGTAGAAAATTACATGAAATAAGCACCAGCTACAGGAAAAAAAAAGGCTGTCTAGTTCTAAAAAGGAGCTAGATATATGCCCGATGCAAACCCAGAGCCACTGAGGGGGAAAAGTTCTTCAGAAATAGGCAGGTTTCTCTGAAGTGGCCATCTGCAGAGAACACAGCTGTGTAAACAACAAGAACATGTAATCCTGAGAAATATCATTTTCTTCACATCAATGTGTTAATAATGACAGGATACATTCAGGAACACCCTCCATTTAAAATAAAGTTATGGAAACAATTTACTTTAATACCATATTTTACACAAATAGCAATTACAATTTCAGATTTTTCAATAAGACTTAACTTTCATTAAAAATGAAAGGAGAAGGACTAAATATCTCAACTGAGCAAGGAAAATAATTTCACTTACCTAACAAACTTATGTTGATGGAAACTGTAATGCTAATAATAACATGAGAGATTATTTGTCAAGGTCAGAAACTGGTGTTAAAAATAAAATAAGCCGTAATACAGGGGCAGCAGAGTAGGAGCAAAGATTCGCATGACAGAATTAGGGATTCTTCCATGACTTAGTTTTGAGGAACACTAATTATACAAGATGAAAAGCTACCTATCTGCAGTCACTCCCACAGAAACAGAAGTTATGCTGGAAGGCACTCTGCAAATTTACACAGGATGATTTAGACTTGCACGAACTACATTTGTTACTGCTTCAACCTAGTCATTTTTTCTTCTTATTATAGAAAATCTTTCAAGGATTTTTTTATACAATGCAGACTAGTTACAGTCCTGTAGCATTCACTCCCCATTTTGAGTATTTTCTCCTATCTCATAAAAAGGAATTTCAAAAAGTAATTTTATAGCATTTTGAGAATAAGTGAATGAGAACAGTGGAAAGCATTTGCTAAGTAAATGCAGTACCACTACATATGAGACAAGAAGCTAAGCAACCTGCTACAGAAACCTGCTTATACAAAAGCAAATTTTTGCCACATTTGATATCTTATGTAGCACATTTAGCCAGAACAGGCAGCCTTCCCCAAACCACTTGCACTTTTAGTAATTTGTATCGCGTTGGAGAGGAACTGCTTCTAGCATTGCACCTGAATTACTGCATCTCACTAAGGCGCTCACTGAAGACAGGCAAACACGGGTCGTAACAGGCCAGGCAGCAGCACCCACCATCCTGACCCACACAGGCAGCATCAAACAGCATCCGCGGGACAGCCCAGAAGCCACAACCAGCACTTGGCACCCAGCCCCTACGGGCAACAAGCAGAATCATCTTGCAGGCTTCTCATCACAACGCTGATAATATCTGTACACCAAATACGTGTTTATCCTAAAAGCAACCCAAAATAGACATTTAATGTACTTTTCATTGCGAACAAGCCTCTAACCACTGTCTTTAAAGTCTTGCTAATGTGCAAGACTGCACAGCTAAATAAGCAAGCATGAGCTAACAGACCAAATAATCTGTATTCGGGATACACAAACCAAAAAAAGAGCATTTTCCTCCCTTCTACTGCCCTCTAGCTCAGTATATTCCTCGCGGAACAGGTAGATTTCATAACCAAACCTATTACCATTCTTTATTCTGCACCTAGAGATCCTGCACTTGAACCAGTTTAAGAAAACAAACTAATTTAGAGAGAAGATTGCTGTTTAGAATACACTCTTTCAGATGTAGTTGAAATGATGCAGACGTTTTCAGCATCAGAGAGATGATAGTCTCTGTAATAACTTAATTACTAGCATGATTATTGTGGTTTTCTTGCTTAACACACCTCAGTTTTGAAACCTAAACATCTCTGCTTGTGCAAGCAAAGCCTGTGGTGTCTGTAGCAAGCTCTAAGCTTCCCTTATTGAATGAGAGCATCCTTTGTGGAACACAGTGTTCAGATACAATACAGGCTAGGAACAAAGGGCAAAATTGCCTGTAATTAGGAGCTCATTCAGCTCAGTTTAGGACTGGCTCTTGCAGAAGCAGAGTAAATTGTCTGTTGGCTTCATCAATAGGCAGTTTCATTGGTAGGAGCATCAGGTACTCAAACTATCTCACACTGGATACAGAGAACAGGAAAGTGCTGCTACCTTAGCAGTGTTTTCACGTGCCATAAGTTCAGAATAACACCTCATATTTCTTGTCGAAAATTACTTAGAGAAGTAAAATGTGCTCTGGAAAGGCAATGCAAATTAAACTCTTAGGCACCCTAGAGGAATTTAAAAAATGCATGTAATCCATTTCTCTGCATTCTTTTGATTGCTTCTTTGACATGAATCAGTTGTAAAATTCAAGAATATTTAAACACATCTCTAACTTGCAATGTGGAGTTTTTTATAATGAAAAGGACTATTTCATATCCACTGGTCTTTTTTCGGCATTTCAAGCACTTACAACTTTGGACAATATTAGCTTTTTAAATTATTTTGGCATCTGTAATTAAAGAGCCCAGAGATTTTACTACATTGAACTACCAGATCCTATTTTTGGCTTATTCTTGCTTGAAAATACATAAACTGTGTGCTCAGCATACTAGTTGGTTACATTCATTCTGCTTAATCAAAAAGTCAATACAAAGTGTTGCTCAAAGACAAAGGTAACTGTAATTTTTAGCTTTTCCATATACCTGTGAAAGGATCTCAGCATTTGTTCACATACAACTTCTGTAACTTTGTGTTTACAGCTACCTTAGCATTTGATAATTGATTTTATGTCTAAAATAGGGCATCATGCCATTCGCTATCTGGAGAAGATTAGAAGACATGAGTTGGGACCATATTTCATCATTATTGCTTAGTAATCGCACCAGTTTTGAACAAGGCCAATGAGCAAGTACAATACAAGCCAAAGACTAACAATGATTGGAATAAAGCTCTATCCAGTAAGAATTATACTTTATCCATAAATTCATGAAAGTAAAATAAATCCATGGAAAAAGAGAAGGGGGAAAATAAAAAGCAACGGAATCATATTAATCCAGCAGCAGGTAATTGGATTTAGTGTTTTTGTTGTTGTTTTTATTTTAAATCAGAGTTGTTTGTGATCATTAATTCATAATTCATCCTTTCCAAATTTTAGCACCTAATCTGCCTAAAAATCATGTTAACCACATTGAACAGTAAGAAAGAGCTAATCTATTTTTTTCATGTGGCACTTTCAATTTAAGCTGTCCACAGAAAACAGTTACTGCCCAAGAAGCACAAAAATGTGTTTCATCTATAGAAAACCCATTAATCGGATCTTACAAAATATTCTAGAACATAAAACTTCATTAAAGAAGAACAATTTATTTTCACCTAAGTCAATACAAAGTATTTTACTTCAGCTATCTGACATGTTATTTTAACTTGCTTGTCATTTCAGATTAAGTTATGTTACAGCAAACTGAAAAGGTAGGCTTAAAGTTAACTCCTTTTAACCATCCAAGGGTAACAAAAAATAAATAAAACTACAGCTGTTTCATGGCAATAACATTGCTTATATAAGAAAATATTCCGATGCCATTTTCTTCATCATCAATAGATTATAACTAATTATATCCTAGTATTAGGAAATTATTTATACAATTAAAATATTCCAAAGAACTCCCAGGCTTACCAACACACCCTAAACAAAACTGTAAAAGGCATCATCTGTTTCCCCTTCAGTATTTCATAGCAATTTAGCTCCAAAGACTTAAAAACTGCCAATTATAAACTAGCTTGCCCTTCGGTAACAGAAAGCTACAGCTACACCAGCCCGGAGATGCAGTACAGAATGTACATGGGTAACATTCCTGCATACATTAAGGATAAAAAGAAATGGGCTCCTTAAAGCCTAGTTCAAAAAAAAAGAAAAAAGAAAGAGAAAAAGAAAAAAGTACATTTGTACAGAGTAAGAGTTTCATAATGCAGAACACAAGCTTACAAATTAGTCCAAAATAGCTACGGAAGCAGAGAGGGAGTGAGAGCCCGCCAGGCCAGCGGTGCCTGCTGCAGTTGCTGTGGCGCGAGCCCGCGCAGCAGCGGCCGAGGCGCCGCTCGCAGGGGTCACCCGTGTCACTCTGCAGCCACGGCACCCGTCACCTGGGCTCTCTGCAGCGCGAGGACCCAGCGGCTCCACAGAAGGTTTCTCACCTTGGCCTAGGACAACGCCGGCCACCACACAGCAACCCATAGGTCTACTACTTAAGAGCAGCATTGGATCGCTGATGCAAAGTGGCCAACAAATTTTAATCTATGCAGAAGAAAGTACCAGAATAAAAGGAAAAGCAGCTTCTCAAAATATGGGTTTAAGAGTTACCAGAATTAAAGATGCTGATAAATAAGGACTGGTACTCAGGAAGCATTTTAAGTAAAAACCTTGTCACATTTTTATCAGGTACACAGCAGAAAGCAAGGAGTTTAAAGGCAAATATCAACTATCCTACTTTTTGAAGAAGGAATTTTTCTGTCCTTGGAAAATATGTTGAAGGAGCTGTGCCCAGCTTTGGCACCACACAGGAACAAGAGCAGGCAACAACTTTAGAAACTTTGGAAGTGGGGAAGGGAAAGACCTGCAGACACCAAAAATGTTGAACGAAACAAGCAAGGGACTTGACTTGCAAGAACAGTAGTCTCAGTTTGTCTACTGGGCAGAAAATGCAAGTAAATGGAAAA
The DNA here is from genome assembly GCA_032353885.1 of Nothura maculosa. Taxonomy (NCBI): domain Eukaryota; kingdom Metazoa; phylum Chordata; class Aves; order Tinamiformes; family Tinamidae; genus Nothura; species Nothura maculosa. Next base: position 416,206 of record JAUBOD010000303.1, read on the forward strand.
TATTGAACTTCAGGAAAGGAATAAGACTGCATATACTCATTAGTTTAAGAATGCAAGCCAGAGGAATATAACAGGATATATTAGAGACATTTTATTTAGTCTCTTTTAAAAAAAAGAATGTATTTCATTTGCAAAAAGTTTTGAGTAAATGAGCCTATGGTCAACACACTTATGATTAACATTAATTCTGATGCTTAAATGTCTGAAGACCAATGCTCAGAGTGGAAGAGTGCGGATGAAATCAGGTGAGAAGCCTAAAAAGCAATCGACAGCCCTCTTTCAAGCTTAGAAGAAATAAGCATTCACAAAAGCAGTCACCTATATGTCAATCCTATCATATACAAACCTCTTGCATAGGCTTGGATGATTTTTTGGCCGGTGTTGAAACTATATACATACACATTCCCCCAAAACAAGTCTTATGAAGCCATTTTGCTAAATCCAGATAAAAATATCCTTCAGTAAGGAAACATATTACAGTTTTGACAGCTACATCGAATAAACAATGTAAGTCACTATTCTTAGCTCTGCTACTGTAAGGTATAACACCAGTAACCTAATATTTCCCAGGCATCTGAGAATATCTAAGGCAAACAAGAGCTTAGAACAGCCTTCCCAAGCACAACACCAGCCTACCTCCAAAATGTCCAGGCCAATGTCCTGGAAAAGTGGCAAACTGAACTGAAAGGTGGCAAACTGAATTCTGTGTCTACAATTTTACACCTCTCTCAAGCCTCGCTTCAACAGAGAGTCTGTTTCCACAGAGAATAGTATCTACTAACCAGAAGTAGCCTATCAACCTTTAAAGTCCGTTTCATTCCTTCGGGCCTGTAAGTCTGCGTGATACTCGGTTACCTCCCCACTAGCATAACTCTGCTCCATCCTTCTAGCAGAAGATAGGACAGAGCAGAGCAGCTCTTCACGTTCATGAAGAACCACAGAAGCAAGCCAGAGTCTGTTGGCAGAACCGTATCTTTGTGATGGACTCAGAATTTGCATCAAATCTCCTCACTTTAGAGGACACCACAAAACAACCAGATAAAACCAAAAGGAATAACTTGCGAGCATCACATGTTATTCTCTTAAGATTTAAAGGAACTCAAGAGTGCCACAGCTGACATGAGCTTTACCAGGCCCTCTTCTATTTAAAACTAGATTGATGCTTGAGGAAGTACCTAGTGGAGGCATCTCGTGGAAAGTGCTTTTTCTCTCCTTGGCCTTTCCTCAATTACTTTAACAATTACTACTCAAAGACTACTTTGTCCACCCTTCCTACCCGGTGTTGCCAGAAACTTTCCATAAAAGAAACCTAAACTAACATTGATTAAACTGGAGATTGTAATAGGAACAAAGGAGATGTCTAGATTTTTAAAAAAGCTGTGAAATACACATGAAACACTGAATTAATGGTGCCTATCCAGGAAAAAAAAGAATATTTATTCAAAATATATGTATATAGGTTTTGAAAAAGAAAAAGCAAACAAAAAACACTTTGGCTATGTAAGCAGTTAAAAAGAAATATTAACAATATGGAATACTGGTGCTCGAGTCTGTTTATCAGCTGTAGTCCTGGGATAAAAGAACCACATCAGGCTCTAAATAGTTTCAGGAAAATGAAGATTTTTTTTGTTTTTTAAAGCTTATAAACTTACCAACAGAAACATCTAACAATTATTTTAAGGATAATTTATTCTGCCAGGAAAGCAGGAATCTACAAGCATAGCTGACACCGTACAGTTACACAGTACACTTACTTGCATTATGTAGTCTCCATTTAAAGGACAAACAAGTTGCAAAGTGCAATTTAAAAAAATACAGAAGAAGAGCAAACTGTCGAATATACTGTTGAATAAGCTGTCGAATTGTGTTTACAATTAGAAAGCACTAAAGTGTAGACTAAAGTCTGCACAGACTTTTTCTTCGCTTGTAAAAAAGGAAAACAGGTTTAGTTAACAAAGAAGTAAAAGAGTCCAGGACACAGCAACCTATTGTTTTCTCTTTGCTTAAAATAAGTAGTGAAAGTGCTAACAAAGCTCCGAGTATTTTTTCCAATAGCATATGAAAAAGTGTTGCTCTACTTTCTACAGAAGGTGCCAGAAATTTCTTTTAGAGACAAAAGAACAACTCTTTGCAAGTGTACTTCGTACAAACAGAAAAATACAGTCTGTAGACACATAGTTCATCTAAGTCAGCATATAAAAGCAAACTCAATATTCGAATAATTATGTTAATAAACATAATTTTTGCAAAAATACTCAAAAAAAAAAAAACCGCCTAAGAGTGATACCTCTACAGAACAATCTCTAAGAAGTAATAAAGAAAGAATCATAAAACAGCAGAGTAAATGGTTCACTAAAGGTGCCCCAAGGACTGCCCCACGGGTGACCTCCTCAGCAGTTTAGCTGATGATGGGGAACTCTCCATGCCCCACACATACAAGGGAACAAGCTCCTTTGAAGCCTGGTGCCCTTTACCAGGAAAATGGTAAGCCTGGAGCGTTCAGCAATACCCAGTCCCTGGTACCTTATGCTGTGGACATGAAAGATGCACAACCTTTCCAGACAACACAGCCTTCCTGGGAAAAATTACAACAAAAATCATGCACAATGTATACAGTGAATCCACAAAGAAGCAAGGCCATAATTCCAAAAGAGCAAGAATTCTTCACAGGGAACTGTTAAAAGTATGGTGCAGCCCTGTGCCATGTGCTCTAGGTGACCCTGCATTTGCAGGGGGTTGGACTAGATGATCTCTAAGGTCCCTTCCAACCTTAAGCATTCTATGATTCATTCTATGATTCTATGAAAAGTAAAAGTGTGAACTTTTGTAGTTTAGCTTACCCTCTTCAATCTTTTTTAGTGGTTTTTGAGTCTCCTACTATGAGTATTCTCAAAATTTTACCTCCTTGAATGGCTTCAGATAGAAAATTCATTCAAATTTGCCTTGAACTTGACTCCACCTTCAAGTAACTCGTTGAATCCCAGAGACGGACCTCTTCCAAAGGATGGAGTTCCCTTTAGGCAGAGGACAACTAACTGCACCACAAGGCACAGATAGATGCTCAATCGCCCTACTGCATCCCCCCCATAGATGCTTGGCTGCAAATGCAGAGCGGGGCTCGCAAGAGGTGGCTTCTACATGGCCCATGGTGGTTTGGACAAGGCTTCACATCACAGGGGCTAATGGTTTCTCTACAGATATAAACACTTAGTGCAATAGGTACCCACCCATAAGCTTCTACCTGCTAACTCCTATAACCACTACTTTAAAAGAATAGAAATACTAGGGGAAAAAAAACACTGGTAAATAGTGAATTAAAGTAATATACAGAAAGAATAGTTTTATTAGGTATATTGGACTCAAATTTTGCAATTGGCGAGCTAATAAAACAAAGTATTTTGCATATTTATCACTTAGAAGATCACACAAATTCACCACTTAAGACCATAACGAGGGGAGGAGAAAGCAAGTAAATAAATAAATAAATGAAGCAGGAGGCTGCTAAGCCCAGTTAGCACTATACAGGACACAAAAGCACCGTTTACGTATTATTCAACTTTTTAAAACTCAACTAGCACCTTCAGAGTGGAGGAGGGTGCGAATCAACGCAACAACACAATGAAAAACATTCAAGCCCAACAGTGGAGGAACAAAAAAAAAAAAAAACAAAAAACAAAAAAAAAAAAAAAAAAAAAGGCAAAGTGGCGAAACACAAAGGCAGGAGATGTGGAAAGCCAGGGAAGCGCCGAGGTCGGGAGGCGGCCGTGCGGAGCGCGCGCTAATGGCTGCAGCCGCGTCGCTCCCGCGCGGGTCCCAGCAGCGCTCCCGGTGCCGCTCCCGGTGCCCGGGCGGGCAGCCCGAGGCGGCAGCGCGGCCCGCGCGCAGCTTCCCGCGCCCAGGAGCGCGCGCGTTACGTAACGGGGCACGCGGGAAACTCCCGCGGAGGGCGCGGGGCAGCGCGGCCCCGCCGGGACCTCCCACGCGCGCGCGCGCGGGCTCCGGGGCTCCCTGTGACACGAGCGGAACCAGCGTCTGCTCCCCG
>JAUBOD010000303.1:420347-436183 GCA_032353885.1 Nothura maculosa
CCCCCCCGAGCCGCCCCGGTCGGGAGCTTGCGCTGCCCTCTCCGTGGGGAAGGGGCCTCTCCCGGGAGGGAGAGAGGACAGCGCCCATGGTCAGGGAGGCGGATCCAAGGGGGCCCGTCTGGGCGGGAAGGCGCTTCCATCTGGACTAGGTTCCGCGCTGCGGGGCTACAGCAGCGTCCCGGGAAAGCGAAGCCCAGGCTCAGAGCGGGCTCCAGGCAGCCTGGGCGTCAGGAATCTGCGGGAAGGGCAGTCCCAGGCGGGAAAAGTACAGTGGGAACCGGGACTGGAGCTCCAGAGCCTCTGACCTAGTGTAACTGGAGTTGAGATTAGCTTGTTTTGTGTGGCATCTGGAAAGACTGTAATCAGTCTCCTGAATTAAACTCAGCTCCTGAATTAAACCTCATCCTCTTTTAGCACCTCCCAGTGTAAAACGACTCCAGCCTTCCAGTGATTTGTTTCCTGTGCCTGACTCGTTGGCTGGTTTAGAGGACAACTTTAAGGTGCACCTGGCATTATCCAATCTTGGTACGAAGGATTCAGTTTTAGCAAGAGGAAAGCTGAAAGTATTTTCAAAGGAATAAAAGGTTTTTTTGGCTTTAGGAAAGCCAACTCACTTCCACATTAGTTTATAACCTGTATTCTGGAAATAGCAATATATAACTGCTTACTTATCTAATCTGACTCTATATATTTTATAATGCTGATTATCTGCTGATCTCCAAGATCACATTGGAAACTGTCTCCATAAACTTGTATAAACAGTGGAAAGCTCTTACGGCTGTGATTCGAACTACCGAGGCACAAGGCACCTTTATCCAGAATGAGGGTGACTCTGCAGCACTGTGTGTGAACCAACAAGCTCTGCTTAGACTCAGAAACTGTTCTGGAATAGCTATTTGGTTTCCTATTCAGAACTAGTTTGTGTTTTTAACTGTTCTGAACTCAGACCAAACAACTGTGTAAACAAGGCATCTGGTTTTCTTAAATTCATCAAGGATTTTTTATCTATCCGTCTTCCGAAATATATCTGACCTATTTGATTTCAACACATTTAGCAAAATATTGAAATATAGACATAAGGAAAAAGGACAGCATTTGCTGTCCTACAGTGTTTTCTGTATTTATTAGAAAAAAAGAATATTGTCAGAACTTCCAATATAACCCTAGATAAAAGTATGACCCTATTCCTAGCTCTTTAGGAAATTTTTTTTTTGGAGATAACATGTAATATTAGGAAACCTCTAGACAAGGTCTCCTATCCAAAATAACACTTTCTAAATTACAGAAAAGAACTAAAGACTTAAATCTACTATGTTACAAAATCATTTAAATTGTAGAGTAGACTTAGAAATAAATGTGAATCATCTTTGATTATGGCCTTTCTGGACTTTTTCTATTTGAAATTCTGTACACTTATTTACAACAACTTTCGTTGTTTTCTGCATCATTTGTTTTCTCTTCACATCTTTGTCAGTCTCAATGGATTGGTCCTAAGCTTTCTGCAGTGATTCCCATCTTCTGTGATGTTTTGACAATGAGGACAACCTCGACAAGGATGCAGATTGGTACAGGAGTATTTGGGACTGTATGAGCTGAAGCGAACACCAAGATGTCACAAATGCGAGGGATAGAGAGAACACTACATTACTTTGGGACATAGTTCCCCCTGCTCTCTTACAATTGCTAATTCCCACTCACTATTTTCTGATTGTTGCCAAAATAAAAATCTCTCAGTATCTACCAAATGTATCTGAAATGATCCAGAGGACTCACGCACACCTGGATATAAACATGACTTAGACTTGGCTGACTACACCAAATTACATGTCATATAATTCCAAAGATTGCCTTGAAAGCTGCCATATTTAAAAAACATCAAACTTTTGAAACTGAACAGTTCACTTTTCAAAATCCATCACTGAACTCTTGTCTAACTTAAGATTTCTTCCATTCAACAGAGAATCAGAATTCCAAAAGATGATATTTTGTGATCCAAAGAAGTTCTTAACATCACTCTGAAAAAGAGTTTTGTCTTGAGAAAAAAAAAAAAAAAAAGACATAGAATTATCATTTTAAAAATCCTTTTCTATTCAGATTGGACAAATGTCTCCACTTGTGGAGACATTTTGCAACTCCTACAGGCAGAAGTCCTATTTGTGATCTACTAGTCTTCTGCTTTCCATTTACCTTCACTAAAGAAGTAGCTAACTTAGTAGCTAAGTAGTAGTTAGTAAATCAAGCTAACATATCAACATTATGGTAACATTATCAAGCACTCCCTCTGAATGCCCTTCCAGTTTAAACATAGAAACCACATGTTCAGCTTCCAGGTCCTGTTTTGGGAAACAATTAATTTCATAATAGTCTTAATTTAACACAATTGAAAAGCTCTAGCAGGCTGCAGACTAAAATCTTTGGAGATTTTGAGATCTTCAAATATGATAGCTTGGAGGCTAATTGTGCTTTTTAATTGTTAAGATGATTTGAATGAGCCGGTGTGATAGATAACAACCACACTTCTCTCATGTCAACACACACTTCAGTGGGAGCAGTCGAAATCTGCAACGTGCAGTGTTACATTTCCTCAGGCAGGGAAGCCAGAGTCCACCATCCCAAAGAGGATGCCCCTCACTCCTATAATGCAGGAGGAGGGCCAATGACCATTGTGGTATATAGACTATTACTGTTTAGCTGTATTTCTAACCTCATAATTTTTTCAGGTATCAAGGGGCAGTGATTCATATTTTCATAGCATTATCAATATGTTCTTCATATCCTTTCCAGGCTCCACCCATGGATGGGGCACCTCCACTTCACTGTCCATGATCTCTCACAAGCTTGGATCCCCACATAAAAGGTAAACCAGAGCATTGCTAAGTCTCTACATTTCTCATTTTCCCTCATTTTCCCTAGCTCTTCATCTTTCCCTCTCCTGCCTTATGCATCTTTTGTAGGAGAAAACAGCCTGGCACATGGCTGAGCCAGAACTCACAGTCTCTTTAACATCATATATGCCCTGACAAGGACAACACTTGTAAGAAGTAGTTGTAATGGGAATTACATGGCCTGTACTAGTGTGTGAACACATCTTTTTCCACCTTCTCTGTGGCTTGTCTGAAGAGGCAAGGTGGCCTCAGCTTACCTTCCAGCCCTTCTAGCTAAAATGTGAATATGTGTTGAGGTTCCTTGGCTTAGTTAAAGCAAAATGAGATGGGTTAAGCTCAAATGGTAAAAATGTTTTTGCTAATCATTTTCACTGGAACAAAGTAATCATTTCCACTGCTAATCATTTCCATTTTCACTGGAACAAGGACGGCCATGAGGGCAGAAACCTTTTCACCTCTGAGAAGTCTTTAGGAAATTAGTTGTTAGAGCTTTCGTGTGTGCATTGTTGAGATATAGTAAAGCAGATACCATGTAACAATGAAATCAGTCAAGATAGATTTGTGCTTGTGAGTTGTGACAAAGAGCCTTAAAGTTTGGGGCCACAAAGTAGTTGGTGTAGAAAAGACAATCAGCATGGAGAACAAGAAAATACTAGAAAAAAAACAGCTAATGTGATCAGGTACTTCAGGAAATTTAGTAACTGTGCAGATTTACATACATTTTATATATATTTATAATTAATTAGATAAGACACAGGAATTGCCTGAATTAATAACCCTTTAAGTATGGTTCCTCTGATATAAAATAGCTCTAATAATGGAAAGTATTGTTTTCCCTGGTTCCCTATCTATCAGATGCTGTTAGAAGTGTAGAATAGAGTGAACAAAGGATCAGGTTACTTTCCTGCAGCTCCCTGTCTTTTTCCTCCAGGTAAGTAAAAGTTAGAGCAGAGTGGAAGTAAAAAGCACATCAGTCATCTTCCAGACGAAATTTAGATACCTCCCTGTAGTCCCTGTAACCACTTGCCTATATTTAGCTGAAGTATAAATTTCTGAAAATTGCTTTTTGGGTATGTTCTGTAGAATGTCCTTAGAGACTAACAGCTAGGTTTTCTAAAACCTTCAGATACACTGAGCAGGACTATGGAAGAAAAGTACCTCAAGACTGAGTAGGACTTTTAAGTACAGAGTTGTTCCTTTCCATAGAGACTACTGAGGGACTGGGCACAGGTATTCCAAGCTGGAAGATGAATGAGTCTATACACTCTTTAAAATTCTCAATGCTATGGTTTGCCTGTGATCTCAGGCAAAATTAGTTCCTAGATAAACTTAAAAAATGATTATTTGGACTTTTTTTTTCCAATGGACTCCATAAAATCGCTTTTTTGTACTTTCATATTTTTCATAGTGCTATGTCTGAAGCTTATTCCATCCAGGATCCTGTTTTACACAATAGCTAACAGATGAGTCTTTAAAAGAAGGTATAAGCAACCTCACAGATGTGGGATAATTATCCTGTATGAAAGTCTTAAACTGATTGGGCTAAACTTTGAAGCAGAATGCTTTTTCTTTTTCAGTATCTTTTATCCTAGTGCTGAATATTTATTTTCTGTTTCTGTGGGCTATAAAGCAAATATGGAAGATTGAAGGTTTGAAGAAATCCGTAGCCTGCAAAATCTTTAAGAGTATTTGCCACCTAGCAACGGCTGGGAACAAGTATTTCCTTGGAACAATCAGTAATTGTGCCATTCAGAAAAAGAATAGCCTACCACAATGTTTATAACTGCAGTCTTAAGTTATGTAGGAAGAAAAAAATGCAACAAAAGTCCTAGGTTACATTACTGACAGAAGAATTTAATTACCATGAGAAGTCTCTAACAGGGTAACCAATAATCAAGATTAAAAAGAATGTGTGAGACCAGCAGAAAGAGAAACAATGCCGTTCCTATTATAGCAAGGGCTTTTATAATAAATGATATGTCAGCATTTTCATTTTGACTTGTGCTGAATAACTTGGTGATTTTAATTCATCATCAAATGAATACTTAGATTAGAAGCTATTTTCTTCTCACATTTTCATCTGCTAGTTTAGTCATGCAATAAATACCACATTCCTCAAGAAGTTTGAATTGTCTATATATGATTTTTTAAAGTAAAAGTAAAAATATTATTTATAAATATTAATGATTTTAAATAATTCACAGTTACTTTATTAGTTTGCAGGGATATGTAAGGAAAGATGGAAATAATATGAAACAATAATTTCAAAATACATGATTTGGCTATCAATATCCCTTTGATCTGCATTTTGTGATGCTAATGAGATAGTAGGAAAAGAATTGTACAGATGCTAATAATGCACATAAACCCTTGGTTGAATATAGGATAATATGTATCAGTTGTCCTACTTGTACCATTTCCTCCTTTTTTTTTTCCTTAGACTGAAATAAATAGGGTTATTCAAGGACACTGTGTCTTTCATGTTTCCTAGATCTTTGAACTATTGCTGTTTTTAAGGGATTTTGCCCATGTTACATTCTTGAATTAGGAATCCATCACCTTTATCTGTTCTAAAAAAATAGCCTCAAGACTTATAGCTATAGCATTAGATAAATTCCTTACTAATTGAATATTAAAAATATTTGATTTCAATAAACATAATTTTTAAAGTATGGGCCATAATTTCTTCATTAAAAACTCAAACCCAACCAAGAGATCATTTATATGCATTACTAATATGCATTATTAACATTAATTTGCATTACTAACAAACTACTTTTACTACCAAGGTAGACCACACATTCTTCCTAAATTGAACTACTTTATTTAGAGAAATCCTTAGTCTAACCCCTTAAAGGCAGCTGGTAGGATTCTGCTCTCTTTCTAACAGCAGGAGAGTACATGCTGGATATCAGAATTGGAGCAGAAAATTGTAAGTGCAGCTGAAATAAAAAGGGAAGCAGCAAGCTATTGCCAAGGCAACACAGGGATTTTTGTAATAAGGGTGTTCAGTGAGTTTATACTTGGTACAAAAAGTTTCAGAAATGATAATTAACGGAAAATTTAGAAACCTCCTCTTTGCCATTGCATTCAAGGTTCAGAGATTTTTTTTTCAAACCTTGACATACGGAATTGAATTTATACTTTCAAAAATATCAAAACCTAGAGAGATCCTAGTAGGTAAAATTTTTCAAACCAAAAGGAGCTATTTAACTGTAAGGATCATGTTGGCAGATTATGTTTTTGTAAAAGGATTTTTGAAAACTTTTGTTGCATGCACTAATGGTAGACCTTACTTGGCAACGCTTCCATTGATGTAAGTTAGTGTGTTTCCAAATGAGGACTGCATGTTTGAATATGGACAGGACATGGTACATGTTCCTCTAAGAAGTAGTTTGCAAACCATGAATAGAAGTCACTTCAAAGTCTAAGCTTTCTTGCTTATGCTTCTAGCAGTTAACCAGAATGTGAAATTCAATTGTCTGTTTTGGTTAAGGAGAAAGTTTTCTTGAAATCAAATGTTTCTTTACCTGATCATTTATGAGTGATACCAACAGTCTCATTTCTCTAAAAACGGTACAAATCAGTCAGTAGGAAACTTTTTTTAATAACAATATTTCAGGCTCCTTGCCAGCTGCTCTTTACTCCACAAGCAGCTTCTGATCTCTAATGGCTTCTTTCAGTGTCTGTAAAGAATCAGAGAACCACAGACTAGTTGGGGTTGGAAGGAATATCTGGAGATTATCTAGTTCAACCCTGGTCAAGCAGGATCAGTTAAAGCAGGTTGCCTAGGACCATGTCCATGTGGGTTTTGAATATCTCCAAGGATGGAAATTTCACAACCTCCCTGAGAAACTTGTTGCCATGTTCAACTATTGGTAGAACTTTGCTTCTCTGATGTTTAAGTGGAATTTTTGTATTTCTGATTATGCCAATAGTTTCTTGTCCTGCTACTGAGCACTGCTGAGAAGAGCCATCTTTACTGCCTCCCATCAGGAATTTATACACATTAAGAAAAAACCCTTAAGCCTTGAGTCTTGGCCCTTTTCAAAAGTGTTGATCAAAGTACTGAGGGAACACAGCAAGCAAGATATATATATATTTTTTTAGCTCTAGCAGAGCTGCTTCTTGACTCTGAAAGAGAGCTGATTAAAATTACTATTTTTTCAAAGAAATGGGCAAGCTGAAAGAAGAAGGAAAGCAAGAGAAATCTACAAAAAGTATAGCCACATATTCAGGAAATATATGTAGAATACAGAATCAGATGAAAATATCCACTAATCTGATTTTAGATCATGGTTTTGAAACTAGCTTTCCACTTTCCTAGATGAGTGCTTAGCTGAAGACATTTTGAGGGGGAATGTCTTTTAAGCTTCAGAAAGACTGTAGTTTCATCCTGATAATGAGTCTAGGAAAATCTAATATATCCAATAGCAAATTTGCACTCTTATCATTGCATTAATCTTTTTATGATTTACTGTCCTTTTTATTTATTTCAAAACAGAAGTTGAACAAAAAGTAATGTAGTCAGAGCTGAAGCAGTTCATAATATGGTCAGGAATGTTACTGTAAATTTTTATATTTCATCCAAAACAAATGTGCAAGGTTCCATATTAGGGCCTAAATAATGGTTCTTTCTTCACTCTTAGCACTCTCTTCAAAATGCAAAGGTAGTTTAAGAGACTCGTTTAAAAACTTTACTAATGGAAAATGAATGTGTATTTATGCCTTTTAGGCCAAGCATCATTTTGCTGGCTCTTCACAAAAAATTGCTCATTCAAAGTTCTCATTCAACATTCTCATATTTCGAGTATGAGAAGTATGTCAAACCAACGTCAGCATTCCAGGAGAACTTCAAAAATGGTATGAATGGCTTTCTTCCATCAGGGATTTTGTCTATCCAAAGCTGATCACAACCCATTTGATGTGTAGCATGAAATTCTAGTATATACATGCAATTTGTTACAGTACTATCAAAATTTTTATCACAACCTATTTCCAGTTAATCTTTTCTTTATTTACATCTTGAATTAATATCCCTTTAGAGATTATTTTGCAGTTTGTTACAGAGGAAATGTTTGTATATTAGAATCACCAGTTTGTCATACTGCTCATTTTAATACAGCAAAACCCATTTACAATTCTTTCTGCTATACTTGGTTGAAATCAGGCAAAGACTAATAAAAAACAATGAACTATTTCATAACCTTTTATCTATTCTATTTGAATTCCACTGAACGGAGTTCTTTGGGGAAAATCAAACCCTTCAGACCTGAGCCAACATAGGACAACTGTGCTCTGCTACATTCTCTGGGTACGGGCAAATAAAAGACACTTCTGTAAATGCCCGGTTTTCATAGTCCACATACTAGTAACCTCCAGATAGTAAGAGGCATTTAATTCATATGTGTTCTATTCTTTCTATCTTTCATTTCCTTTTTGATTAGATGCATTTCCTTTCCAATTAGATGTATTTTAGTTGAGGGAAAAAAACCCAAAATCACGAACAAATAAAAAACCCTCAATATCTTCCCTGCTGATTATGTGATGATTATGTTCAGTCTAAATGGTAGTGAACACTTAGAGCTCTAGAAGCAGTGGGAAGTGACTTTGCCTCCTAGTGATAAATGTCAGTTTTGCCCCTGGTTTTCAGAGATACAGACTTTTTAAGACAAAGACTGGTCATGAATCTGGCAGAGTGGAGATATTTTTGTTCTCTACAGAGGCAACAATAGTTTCCTCTGATTCTCTTTTTCAGAACTTTTCCAGTTCTGCTCCAGAAGAACCACCTGCAGCTTCTCTGGGAAAGTGCTATTTTTTAGAGTTTTTCCTCAGATTCAAAGAAATGTACAGAAAGATGATCCAGCGGTACCTAGTATTCCCTTTTCTGGATTAATTCTGTGAGAGTGGTGGGAGGATTTATGTGAGTATTAAATTTTCTATCTTCTATTTTATATAGATTGTAACCTTGGAGAGATTCTCGGACAAAAGAAGTGGGAAATGGCATTATTGTCACATATGACCTTTCACTTCTCTCAGAAGGAAATTATACATATGGTTTAGCTGAATAGCTGATTTAACAATTTCTATTTGAGATGTGCTGCTGTTTATAATTTTATGCTTTTTCAGTGGATGATAGTCAAAGCTTTGACACTGGTCATAAAAGCGAAACTTAGAAGTTAGTAAGAAGATAGGACTATGGACTTCATATTCTCTGATTAAGAATAAAGGGGTTAAATTTACTCTATCATCTTGTTCATTTTTTTATCTTATTTTTAATATCTCCACTCTTTGAGCTAAATCATATGGTTTAGTTACTTAGTTTTCTGCATCCAAAAAAAGCAGTGCGATCCAGCATTTAAACTCTTTGTTCTTTTCTAGGCTGTGCAGCTATTAAGTGCTAACCAATTCATATAAAGCCATGCATTCTGAAATGGCATTCTGCCACCTGTTCTAAATTTATTTAATGGAAGAGTTCTGTGTTCTCTGAAGCACATTTAAAATATAACTTTGCGGGCAAGTAAAAATAGCTGTGTGCTCCTCTGTTCCAGAGCACTAAAATACAGACACGCAAGACAGGCAGATTAAGCAGGACAAAGTTTCCTTTTTAGAGCAATTTCTATAACATATTTGGCCAAGTAGCACAATCATTGCTCCAGCATAACAGAAAGAAGGTAACCTTCAGCTGTCATTATTTCTGTCCTTGAATGTAAATGCTCAGAGAAAACCATGAATCACTAAATCTGAGGTTCCTACAAGAATTCAGGACAAGATAAGTTCCCAGACATCACATGAATATGAATCACAATGTTTGCAGTAATATAATATAGCTTAGTTCAAAAGAACAAAGAAACATAAGATATGTAACGCTATTGGATACTGACTTAGAAAGCTAGTAGTTCCTGAAAATGCCTCTATATCTTTATCTGAGGAGCAATATATGAATTGCGGTATGGGAAACTTGAGCTAGCCAGATCCGAAATGTCTTTTGTGCTGCAGCATGTAGTCATGTATGAGTAATACACTACACATGCATGTGATATCTTAAAAAAGACTATATAGAGCATTAGCTTGTTCACTGGTAGCCTAGAAAGTTATTTTCAACAATTGGTATTCAGTACAGTAAATGTCACAAACTGAATTTTTATGCTCTATTGTTGGCTCTCTGAAAGCTCTGACATCACTTGTTATAGATTTTTTGGTAATTTATTTTCCTTATTTGAATGTGTAACTTTTATCAGATTTCTAAGGTGAATATTTTTCAAAGTAAATTTAAAATTACTATATATATATGCACATATATATATATGTATGTATAACTGTACTTTTGTAATGAGGTTGAAACTCATTTTATGAAAACATATCACAGTAACATTCAAATGAATAATTGTAAAAATTATTTGGCTTGAATTTAAATATTTATGGAAGAAAAAAAAGAGTAGTATCTATCCGCTACTATTTTCAATAGATTTTTCTGTCCTGTGTATAAAAAGAAAATGGCAAACTTGCAAACCTTTCTGGCAAGGGATTGAAATGATCTTAGGGGTTTAAATGTCATGGTAAAGAAACATGTCTTCAAAACATGAAAAAAAAAAAGCCCTGTAGCTCCTAAGATACATTGTCTTCATTATTAAATCCTCCTAAAAATAATTTTAAAACTTCTTTGCTTAGTTTCTTTGGCCAGATAAGGTATCTAAACGGTATTCTTCTCTGTAATGAGATCCTATATAAGGAACATTATCTTAATGGAATTTGAATAATTCAAGAGAGAAGATTCTATTTTGACATATTTTTAATAATACCATTCTGATTATTCCTTTATTGTTTTAATATAGTTTTATGGGTTATACCATCCAATAATGCAGCTTTTGAAATGCAGCATTATCTTACTGACGAAATCTTACTGACAAAATGTCTGTATTTGGACTAATTTTCTACTGTTTGTCACTTTTTATATGGAATGAAATTTATCCAGCATACTGCAATATCAGCTGGTGCAAAAAGAAACTTGAGAACCTGTTGCTGAGGCACTTCTGCTCTATGCCATCAGATGTTCAGATAACCATCATATTAATTACTATTAACAAATGCACTATGCTTCTACATTTTGAAGTAAAAAAATGGAATAAATTTACTTTTGAAGGTAAATTTTATGGACTTTAGATCCATAATGATGAATTGGTTCAGTATTCATGCTCTTGCTGGTACAACTTTCTATCTCTAACTCCTCTTTTCTATAAAAATATAACTTAGGTTCTAAGCAGTTGTCCCAACTTTTTAAAAACAGGCTACTGCCTTTATTTATAATTATCATCAAGTTATAAAGGGATATTTATTTACTGTAAAAAAAGAGATGACATATGTCAATTTCATGAGCATTAACCAGTGATATGATATCCTATACTTTGCAGTGAAACTTCACTTGTTTGTATTTCATTCTTTACACAGTTCAACTTTTCAGTTAACTTTCTGGTCTGATTCTGCCAAAATAATAATGGTAGGAAAAGAAACACATCTTGTTTACCAAAACAAAAATCAGTCTGCCATCCCTTTCAACAAATTTCTCAAGCTGCAATGTGGACTGTAGAATTAAAATGTGAAAATAAATTAAATAGTCTCATAAATTCATGTACGGCATGTTCCAAGAATGCAGTCACTGCTCAGAAGAGGATACAAAGAGAACTGGTGAAGTATAAAACACTGTGCAGACTAATTTGCAGTTCGACAGTGAATGCCTTTATTTGGCTGGTGCCTTTCTCTTCCCTTCCTTCTCAAAGGCATCAGATTTCTGGGACAGACTGAACATTAAATCCTTTTTGGCATTTCTTACAAGGAAAAGCCAAAGGGACTAGTGATTTGTGGCTAACTTCAAGGCATTTGCTATTCTGTTAAATCTTTAAAAGGAAGATTTTCATCTTAAAAATAACTAGATTTTTTTTCTGTTCCTAGTTTGCAGATTCACAGGGACAAAAAGTTTTATTTAACAACTCGGACAAAAAAATCTGTAGTCAAGCCAGAAACAGAAATCTAGGCTCTTTAGTCCCCTGCTCAGTGTATTTTTATTAATATATATATGTTGCTGATGTATCAAGGATTGGTCTAGCTGCTAATTTCTCTTACAACCCATCCATTTTCTTCTACACCATGACTGTACAGAGAACATTTTTAAGCTGCTGTGCAGTATGCTCCTCTACTTACGTTTATCTCACGATATTCTAATTTACTGCTTAAGAGATTACCTATTATCTAGGTAATAAGCAGTTAGGAATCATTCGCAATTAAAATATATTTCTTATTACTGAGACAAAGTATGCCAAGCATATTATATACGTGTAGAGATAGTATATAAATAGGAGATTCCTCTTAATAGGCATATTTATTATTGTAAATCCTAAAGAAACTACAGACTTCCTTTCATGTTGACTGTTATTAATGCAGTGAGAAACTGTACTAGCCAAAAAATAAAAAAAAGAGACCAGAAGAAGTTATCAATTCCAGGACACTTAATAAGTTTCATAATTATAACACACAAGGATCACAGCAGAGACAGATAATGATGATGAAAGAAGCATAAAGGCTAAATAGAATGTAAGGGGTGTTTTAGCTGTCATGGAAAATTGAAAGTTGACTAATATAACTGTTACTATTGTTTGTATCACAGTGTTAAATAGAAAAGTACCCTTTAAACACTGGTTAAACAAAGAGATTTAAAGTGCTTTATCTAAGAAAACAGAAAACTGGCTTTTCACCAAGTAATACAACATGCGTGAAGGAAAAGTGTAGCTGGGAGCTCTGACTCACAATGTTATATTTCCTCCTCATACAAGAGGGGAAACAGTTTGCACCACCCATTTTCCTGGCACAATTTGCTTCCTTTTCTCAAGCTCTGGGATGCAGCCCAGCCCATGAGGCCCAGGTTCTTTGGGCATTTGGCCCACCAGAAGAAGAGCAGAAATGAGTCTACCAAAATCTCCTTGCTGCATCCTGTAAAGAGCATAAGGTAGTCTTGCCTCTTGTGTGTCAGATTTCAAAAGCACTAACTAGTTATTTGTACAAATTTTGACATTCTAGGTGATGCTTTTTAACTTCATAAATCACAATGTTACTAATCCGACTAGTATTTTGGTGAGTCTGCAATTACATCTTGTCACATTTTCAACAATTTTAATACAATGGGAATTGTTGGGTTTCTGTTCACCTCACATATAGGATCATAGAATCCTTAAGGTTGGAAGGGACCTCCGGAGGTCATCTAGTCCAAACCCCACATTCACATCACCTAGAGCATGTGGCACTGGATTGTGTCCAAGTGGGTTTGGAAGATCTCCAGAGAAGGAGACTCCACAACCTCTCTGGGCAGCCTGTTCCAGGGATCTGTCACCCTCACTGTTAAGATTTTTTTTTTAAGTTCCTGTGGAACTTTCTGTGCTTCAATTTGTGGCCATTTCCTCTAGTCCTATCAGTGGCCACCACTGAAAAGAGGCCACCCCCTCCTCCTCACTCCCTCCCTTAAGGTATTTATAGCCACTAATCAGGTCCCCCCTCAGCCTTCTCTTCTCCAGGCTGAACAGGCCCAGCTCTCGCAGCCTCTGCTCATAGGGCAGATATTCCAGGCCCCTGACCATCCTGGTAGCCCTGCGCTGGACTCTCTCCAGCAGCTCCATATCCCTCTTGGACTGGGGAGCCCTGAACCGGACACAGTACTCCAGATGTGGCCTCAACAGGGCTGTGTAGAGGGAGAATATATTAAGTAAGAATTTACTATATAATTATATAGAATTCTGTATTATATAGAATATAATTTACTAAGAAGCCAAAAATGTGTACTTGGGGCTTAAATGCACCAGATATGGTGATGAGTGAGAATGTATGGACAAGATTTTATGCTATCCCTCTCAGATCTCTCCAATTTTCAAATCTGCTTTACTAATTTCTCTTATCCATTCATGGGAGCAATTATATTCAAAGGTATAGGCCCTCACATTACTTATGCAGTAATTAATTTTAAATGTCAAGTAAAATATCATGAGTTCAGGTACTGAACTGGTACTGGTTCCATGTAACAGTAAACACAGGTGAATTTTGGCTACTTCTTTTGCTATTAAATGCTGCCAACTCTAATTATACAAATATACTCTTGACTTCAATGACACCACATCCATGTGGAGTCCAACCTCTTAAACAGTCTTTACTCAAGCAGTTAACTAAGAATATTGCCTTATTTGAAAACTTCTACTCCTCAGGTCACATGAAACACAACAGTAATAGTTTTCCAAATTGCTCAGTGGTTGTTTAAGAAAAATATTTCTGATTTCTGCATCTGGGTCTCTGGCAAAAAGGTTGTCATATGAGTATTATGTCAATACAGCGGAAATAGGGTTGGCTTAAGAATACAGACTGATAAAAGATGGCAGAACACTACTGTGTAAAGCATTGGATTAACATTTTGGGGGTCTGTATTCCAGTTGGGTCTTTCAAGTTTGGCCTACTTGCTGGATCCTAATCCTTAATTTTATTTGTAGAAAGTTAAACTTTATATCCGAGAGAGTGACAATCAACATACCTTTTTTGTTGTAATAAGCTAACAATATTCCATGTATAGCTGTTCCCTGAGAATGTTGTGGGTGATGCACTTCACTCATAGGAGAGAAGTTGTAATATGTTTTATTGATGCAAGACAGTGATTTAACATAGTTCAATGGTAAATATGACGCTGTCTGGAAAAAATTCAATGGCAATGTACACTCAAGGTACACACTCAGAGGAGTCTAGGTGTGGATAGATTCAATCTTAGACTCAGACTTGATCAGCGGTTTATGTCTAAGGGATTATGTGCACAACCAGAGCTTTATTGTAGAAATTTTGCAAAATTTCAGCATACTACTGGTCATCTACCAGGCATCCGTTGTTAAGGGATTTCTCAAGCTCAAGGAAAAGCCTTGAGAAGCATCCTTGTTCAAAGAGAGATCCTAGCATGCAGGCTACTGTTATGCACAAGAGCTCAGCAAGCTCTGGGCCGTACCCTATTATTGGAATAAGTTGATTGACTTACAGTCATATTTGTGTATTAGCCAAATTTCGATTGATGCATGCTTTGTTAGCCCTTGGCTATTGTGCTGTTAGCTGTCTCCTCAGAGTCCAGATCAAGTAGGATGCAGCACCAGGCCTGTTCTGGATGGTTATTGCTCAAGTGAGGTTGCAGAGAGATCAGGCATGTAGCCATCATGACCAGACTCATACATCATTCCCATCACTGATGGCTGACTTGTGTAGAGTTACAGGGGAAAGGTCTGGTTGGAGGGGAGCTGGTATGGGAGTACGCTGTCACAAATAAACAAAGAAGCTTTGTCCCTTCTATAAGCCAATGAATCCTTTCAAAATCATTTTTCAGTTCAGAATATTTTTCATCATAATCCACCCTTTGTAGCTTTCTTCATTTTATCCCAGAGACTTTCAGTTTTTGTGGTTTTATGTGCTAATGTATTCAAAATTCTTCTGTCCTAGAGCATTTGCATTTTGGATTATATATAGTACATTCTTTTGTTTGTAGAGAACCAGAACATGGCATACCACACAAAATAACGAAAGCTTTAACAGATGTGGATACATTGTTATACTGAGGAATTCTGACTCTAAACTGTGCCATTTTTTATAATGAATCACAGTACAAGCTCATATTCAGAACTGTTGGTGTTAAAGAACACTATCTGAACTCTTGTTAGCTTATTTGTTTGTTTGTTTGCAGTCAGCATATGTATTCAGGCTCTTTCTTCTAAACATCATCACAGTAATTTTTAAGAATCATCACCTTCCCATTACTGTTTTTCTCAAAGCTTCCACAAGGTCAGAGTTTCACATAATACTAATCAACATTTTTTCTTCTGATTTAGAGAGGATTTTATCAAATTATCTTTTTTTTTTTTTTTTTTTTTTTTTTTTTGGTATAAGATA
>JAUBOD010000303.1:460947-483889 GCA_032353885.1 Nothura maculosa
CCTCGGAGCAACCTAGGGAGCCTCTCTGTAACATCCCTTATTCGAGCCCCTGGCAAGCAGCAGACCTCCCTGGATAAAAGATGAAGTATCGTATAATACAAGCCTTCAGAATAACCAAAACTCAGAATAAAAGTTACTGTAAGTGGAAAAGAAAGCTGCCTGATATTTTGCCTAATTTGCACGGTAGTTTCTTAGATCTAACCTACTAGCCATGAAATGTGAACAGGTGTATGGGAGAGTATAGGAGAACAGGTACAGGAGAAACATTTCACAGGCTAAGGTATATCAGACTTTTTGAAACTTCCCGAAATGTGCAGGACTGGTAATGTACTGGGGGAAGTGCACCAAGCCTAAAGACTCTTAGGCTTGTTTGGTTGGGGAACACACACACATTAGCCACCTTCCAGGCTGACTTCCACCTGTTGCGAATAACATTTAAAATAATCTCTCAAAATGTAGTATTTAAATTGTTCTTTAACCTGTTTTTCCACTAGTGTGCTGCACAGCCGAAGGACGATCCTTGGAAAAGAATGAGTAATTGTGAACATTTGAACAATGATTCTAGACTAGTGCAAAGCTCAAGTTCTATGTTGGTTCAGTCAAAAATTGTGATCTACCAGGCTCTTCTTTGAAAGAAGTACCAAGAGTATCTGTGACAAAGTTTGGATAAATGCTATTTTTTTTTTAACCACTGTATCCCTCACCCATGTTTTTATTGGAATATGCTGTAGCTTAAGCACATGCTTTGGCAGAAACTGCAGTGAGAACGTACAATTTATTTTCATTGTTATTTAAAAACAAGGACGTTTCTTAAGCAGTCTCTTGGCTGAGCTGCTGGAACTGGTTTTGTTGACTTGTGTGCCCATCTCTGTGCCGAGCTCAGCGCGTGAGAAGCGTCGCCCTGCAAGGCCACACCGAGGCTGTGTGTGCCGTGGATGCCGCCTGCCTGGGAGACGAATCCGACCCGCAGCTCTTAGCGGCTTCGGCAGCTTCCGACTGCACCGTGAGAGTCTGGTCCCGGCAGGGCTCGGAAGGTAACGCTGCTCAGTGCCAGGGTTAATGGACTGGCCTGATGTCTAGGGGTGAAGGAGGAGAATGCATGAGGGGCTTCGACCTGGCTGAAGGCCGGCATCCTCTCAAGCTTTCTCTTTCTTTTTTCTCTGAAGAAAAAGCTTTTCACTGCTTTCTTTTCAGATTTTGGTCCCTCAAGCAGCTGTATTACTCTGAGAGCTCTAAGGTTGTATTAGTTCAATAACTCTGGGTCTATTTAAATTTAATTTTTGATCAGTGATTATGTTGTTTGAACTTACTGGTGATAGGTTCTTTTAACTCAAAATCCAGTAATTTGAACCCTAACTTGCCCCTGGAATATGAGTGCAAAGCTAAAGCTGTTTGTGTCTGGAGTGAAAGCAGTTAGTGAAATGATAATGTTATTTTTAGAAATATGAGGTTAAATTAGTCATGTTTTTCGTAATATTGACTAGAGTCCAGTGAAATATGAGACCTGTTGAACTGTGCTATTCACACAGGCTAACAGCTCTTTAGAATACATAGATAGTAAGTGGATACTTTAGGTGTAGAAGCAGAGTGTGACTTTATCTGAACTGTGCTGCAAAACCATCTCAAACTGGTTTCTCCCTTAGCTGCCCTGCCTGGGGGTTCCCCGTTGCCTGAGGGTTCCCTGTTGTACTGCCTGCACTGGAGGAAGCGCTTGGGCTTGCTGGCCTTGTGCGACACATTCCCCTGGGCTCTGAAAGGACACCCTCCAGTCCTGGCTTTTCCTCCTGCCTTGCTGTTGTGTGACAGGACATGTTTAATCCTGGGACTTTAAATCCTTTTTTTGTAGGAAGTGTATTTTGGCTTTCCTGTCTGATACTCTGATGTCCATGGCTCACCAGTTTAACCGCTTGTAGGATCTCAGGGCCATCCTCAGGGGAGGAAAAATAACTTTTTTCAGTAGTTTGGCATATTAATTGCTTCAGATAAGTTGTATAGTTTCCTTATTGTAGCTTTAATACTAGGTTGAGAAATAATTACTTCTATATCAACTAGCTCTGGATGGGTTTCCATAGGTCCACAAAATATAACTTTATTTTTTTAGGGTTATTTTTACCTCTAAAAGTCAATGTCTTTCAAATAAAATTGAATTGGAGCTAAATGCTGTTTGTTCTCCCTTTTCAGTTAAATGCGTTCAAATATTGCAGTTTGGAAATGGATTTGTTATGGATGTTTCCTTATCTCTCTTGCCTGGCAGCAATGGTGAGTATAGCTGCAAATGTTGATATCAACTCATGAAAAATAAAACCTACAAAATCCCTAAATCCCTCAAATGTTTCAGAAACATTTTAATAGGATTTTCAGTTGACCAACTCCAAAATCTTGACCTTATGGCTTTTTTTTCCGTCTCCTTTCTCTGTTTTTAATTCCTAGGGAATCAATGTAAATTAATGCTAATATCTAAATATTTCTGTTGATTGTGTTCTGAGTGATTGGAATAATTGCTGATTATAGTTTTGAAAACAAATGTTCAATTTGTTTTCAAAACAAATGGAGTTTCTCTGTAGGATAGAAGGCATAGAAAAAAGAATAATGGAGTTGTAAGTAAATGGCATAGAATGAGCTACTTGTTTTATACTCTCAGTTGTGGCACAGTTGTTTGTTTCCTTCATTTGGATTGAATATGCAGAAAAGTACTTTGCATGCCTGCATGAAAATTGCACACAGAAGAGCAGTGTCCACCTACTCTTCAAGCCTAAATAAATAGGAAAAGTTTAACTGGTGAACAGTTTTTAACTTGCGTGTTCAGTGTGGTTTTTGTAGTTTTGTATTCATGTTTATGGTGAGAGTTTTTCTGTAGTGAAGCTGCTTTTAAAGCCCAACGTGGACATTTTTCCATTAGAAATATCCAAACATCTCGAAGTTTTTTTTTTTTTTTTGTTTTTCCCTTCAACTTAATGTGTCCGTTCCTACGAATGTACAAAGCAGATGGATGCATTTCATTTTGTTTGTGTTTAGATGTTGTTTGTCCTCCATTGAGATGAAGGAGTACTAAGTTTCCCAAGGCAAATAGTCCAAGGATTTTTGCTGTATGTGGAATTATTCTCTGCACATGTTCACTTCACAACTATGCAGAGGTGTCTTAATCAAGTGTGTGCCTCCAGTATGATTATACAGAAGCTTATTTTCTTTAACTTGTTGTAGCTTTTCTATCTCTTAAGAGCTGTTTCAAGGGGACAAACTGCATTGTTTAGAAATAGTAACATCTGCTTTCCAGACATGTCTGGTATCAAAAGTGGTGTTATTTTCCAGCGCGTACTTTAAACCCTTTCTATTCTTCATACACTATGGGATAGTTGTTGAGATCAAGTAGGCAAATTTTTGTTTGAAGTGATATCCCTTTAGTGGCAATACAAAAAGCAGTATAAAATCCATACTGTGAAGCAGTAGATTATTTCTTCACATTTCTTCATACTGTATAGATAGGAATTTCTCACTTTAATACTCTGGAGCATTGCTATAGTTTAACAATGAAATCATGTTATATATAAAAGAAGTGAGTGTTCACTATTTTTTTGTTTTCAAATTTTCATACTAACCTACATTTCAGATTTTGAAAACTTCTTTAAACTAGATGCTTCCAAAACAAGCACTTTGAGAAACAATACCCATTGCCCTTAATACGCAAAACCTCATGTTCCTTAAACTTGTATTTAAAGCAGTTAATCTTTTACTACAGTCTTTCCCTTGCTTACTAAAATGATTTATCCAAAATTCACAGTGCTCATAGAACTCTGAGAAGAGTTGTGTTTGCTTATTTATTTTTGAGTGCTTACTCCAATATGATTGATTTGTGATGTCAGATTGGTAAGAAACAGTTTAGGTTTCAAACCATAACAAAGATGTATATATATATTCACATACACACATATATATAATATATATTATCTTTTTTGTATGTGAATTCAATTATATAATTTAATTCCTGAAATGCATGTTTATTTTGCATAGTATTAAATGTCTTAAAAGTTACAGTATCATGCCATTCTATATATTTGTATCACTCTATTTTGTTTTATTTCTGTCATTCTTAATGTCACAGAATATCAGATTTTTTTCAATGTAGCAGTGAAGACTTTTTTTCCCCTTTGCAGTACCAATCTTGGCTTGTGGTGGTGATGACTGCAAAATACATTTGTTTATACAGCAGGATGGTCAGGTAATGAGAGCTTTTGTCTCTTGTTTGGAACAGTGCAAAATTCTTCTGCTTCCTTTGTCTGTGTGTGTGTGTGTGTGTGTGTGTGTGTGTGTGTGTGTGTGCTACTGATGATATTTTGAGTTTGTTCAGTAACTTACATCTCTCTGTCTAGATAAACATAACTTGAAGAGCACTTAAATTGCTCTTGTTCAGATATTCCATTTGTTTCCTAGATGATGATGTACAGAATATTAAAGCTGGGATCAATGGCTTTAGTTTCTGTGTGTGTCTTTGATTGTCAGCCAAAGCATGCAGGGAATAAAAGTGACTTTTTCCCTCCCCTCTTACCCTCTTCCCTTAAAACAAAAGCAAAACAAAAAGACTTCAAATAAGCAATGAAACATCACTAAACCTACTGTGTGTTATGGCTTGTAGAGCTCTCTTTTAGAGGCTTTGGAAGGAAATATCAGCATTATCGTGTTCCATAAAAGGAACCGAAGAAGACAAAGTAAAGTTACCAAAAATTTAGCCTGAGCTAACTTCTCATTAGAGAATAAAATCACAATCTAACCTTATTGAGTGTAAAATGCAAGGCATAAAGTATATCAAATTTATTTCAATTAATGAGTTCAAGCTCCTGTTGGAGATGTGAATAGTTCAAAAGATACAAAAGTCATTAAATTTCTAATGCATATAGGAAACAAGAAGTGTTCCAGAGAGTCTTTTAGATCATGGCTTGATCTTGCTGCCCTGGTAGTTCCCGCTCTTACAGATGCAGAACCAGGGGCTGCTCTGAAAGTCCCGTATGGATGGGGACCAGGAATGCCAGGGAGTGCAGCAGTCACTGGGTGAATAAAACTTATGTGGCTGTGAGAATAGGGGCTTTTAATCAAGGCAAAAACTTTTGAATTTGGAAAATCTTAAAACATTCTGCTCGTTTGTCTCGTCTGGCCGTATGTCCCATATTCAGGTGGTTCCTACTATGAGAACTGCAAATATAGAACAGGAAGCAGCAGTGGGACGCTGCTTGGTGGGAGGAGATGTTTGGGGGTCACCCAGGAGGGACGGACCGGAAAGAGGGACCCTCTTTCGGAGCGTGTTCGGTTGGTTTGTGCCGACTCACATTCCCTCCGAGCAGAAGAAAGAGGGTAGAAATGTAGTTAGATTGGAACTTTCTATGGACTAAGAACACAGAAAGATTTTAAGTGCCAAGTAGGCATTAAACATGTCTACCTTATTTAAAATAGAAGGGTAAGATCACATATTTTATTAATAAAAATGTAGCATGATTGATTTTTTTTAAAGAGACTCTTGACCATGTTTGTGTGCCTGTGTTCAGAATCTCTGCTCATAGAGTTTTCCATCTGCAGATACAATTACTGCTGAATATCTTTCTAAGAAAAGTCTTGGGTAACTTCAAATTGGAGCTGTAAATGTGGAGGACTCCAAAGCTGGTTGTCCAAGGCTGTATGTGCTTGGTAAATAAGTGTGTTTCTACAATGTAACGGGAGTTTTTGTTCAGTTTCAGAGAACATTAATACTCCCTGGCCATGAAGATTGGATAAGAAGCGTCGAGTGGGCAGTATGTGGTCAGTATGAAACATCAATAAGGTGCAATAATGGTTTTAATGACAGCAGTGTTTTGCAGCTCAAAGGGGTGGTTTTGATGCCGTGTAGCTTCTAAGCAGTTTTGGCTGTGGGTCTTCTGAGATGGTGATGTAAAGACAGCAGTAGTTTCAGTTGAATAAAAGCTATGGTCGTTCCAGTCAAAGATGTGCAGATTCTTAAAACTAAAGGTGGAGCTTTGTGTCTTTTTCAAAATTCAGGTTATTGAACCTACGTGTTAATTTTTACTTCTAGGAATTATGGCTATAGTGGGACTGATGCAGAACACGTGTCCTGTGTTTGCTGCCCCCTTGGGCTTTGCCTGCCAAGAGTGTTCAGAGGCTGGTGCCTGAATAAAGACAAGCAGGAAGTTCAGCAGCTTTTTCTTGTGCTGGTATCTGTATCCAAATGAAAGGGCCGCCTCCTTTAATGAAGGCAGTGGCAAGAGTCTTCTCCCTATTTCTTAATAAGAGTAGTTAACAGATGTTAACTAGTCAAGTATTTTTTCCAGTGGTGAAAAGAAAGTTAGAGGAAGGAACCACGATCATGATACTTCTTAAGAAGTCCTTTCCTCCCTTCTCTCAAGTAACTCATTGTGTATGTCAAAATATGGAGAAGGAGAGCTCTAAGTAATAGGGAAGCAAATATATGATATTTACCATAAGGATGTGGAAAATCAAGATAATACTAGAGTCAAAGTTTAGAAAGATGGTAGATTAAGCATGCCAGTGGGTGGCAATGAGAAAAACATACAAAACTATGTCTTTAACTGTTTTCTTTTAACCAAACAGGCGAGGAGCTCTTCTTAGTCAGCGGTGCTCAGGACTGTTTGATAAGAATGTGGAAAGTGTGTACAAAATTGAAGCAATTTCCAGAAAATGAAAATTATTCCATAAGACTGAAAGAGAATGTTTTTACTGTTAAAGGTAGGTAACAGCTGTGAAATACTCTTGTACAGCTTTCCTGGTGTATCTGTTAGTGGTATGGGGGCAGTGTGGTTACCATCTAGCTGCTCTTGTTTTTATTGTATTGTATTTTTTTTTTTCTCCATTTTGTGGTAGATACAACTTATGCAGTTACCTTGGAGTCTGTGTTGGCTGGTCACGAAAACTGGGTGTGCGGAGTGCACTGGCAGCCTCCCGTTCTCAAAGGTAAAAGACACGGAGCGCCGTAACAGTTGGAGTTGCATATATGAAGGCTTTGCATTGTGTAGGCCCTGCTCACTGCTCCCTGCGGACCATGGAAACGTTAGAATTTGGCAAATGCTGTTTCTAAGTAAGCTGACGTGTTGGCTACATGTGCCACATGTGCATGCATGTGCATATACTGCTAGTGCAGATTCGCTGCTGTGCATTATTCTTGTTTTCTTTTATGAATGAAGAACTGAGCTGTGCTGACTTTATTATAACCCATGTGGTGTTTATGGGATGAAATTCAGTTTTGTTCAGTGTATGCTGAATAACAGCTCTATTGTTTTGTCTTCATAAATGTGTCTGAAGAATGTCAGTTCTTTTCAAGTTTTAACTCAAAAGCACTCTTGTTTTGCACTAGAAAGGAGCATATAGCAGTGTTCAGAAATTTCATCTTCATTCTTCAATATATTAATTTTATTTTCAATATATTAGTTCCTTGCCTATCAGTTTTGGCTAGCTAAAAGTTTTGGCTATGTAGTTTTGAAGCACTCACTCAAACTTCTGTTGCAAACTTTTTACAGTTTTTAATTCTGCATCTTGGCCCAGCCTTCATCTTTCTCTCTAAATCCTTAAATTCTGGCAATTCTCTTTGCAGGACTGAGTTATTTGTGCATGTCTGCCCAAAGCACACAGGAATTAAAGGAATGAGGCTCTTGATTTGACATGCCTGTGCTGTGAGAAGGCTTTGTTTGTCTTGGCAAAGCTGCACTTTCCTTTCTCTCCCTTCTCTATTATGTTTTAATCTTGTGCCAAGTGGCTTAACCAGTACCAGCCAGCACTTTGCCAGTGTGTCTGTGGTGCTTCAGCAGTACAGTGAAATAAGAATGGCAAAATACTTATCAAGATATGCCACCTACTTGAGAAATACTCATTTAATAGTTTTTTTCTTTTACTTTTTTGTAAAGCCTTGTCCTGTTAGACCATTAAGTTCTTCTGAGTATCTCATGTCGTGGTTCTGCATACGTGCACTAAGGCAGCTGCTTCCATCTTTTCAGCTTGCCCCAGTTTGGGTTCCCAAAAGAGGTTGTCCTCCTCCATAGGCGTAGGCTGATCCGAGAGATGGACTCTCGGACGCAGAGCTTGCCGCGTCCCCGTGGAGAAGATCAGAGCTGTGGCATTATGGAAAGGTGCTGCCGGAGGGGGTGCGTGCCAGTGTCCCCATCCGCCCGGGAAGGCTTTTCCGCACTTCTCCCTGGAACATCTTCCCTGGCTGATGGAGCAGCTCCCTCCTGTTCCAGCAGTGCTGGGCTGTTGCCTGTAGCAGTGCAGCACAACTCCAGGAGCAGCACCTACTGCAGGGGGCTACAGTCTGAGGGACGTTAGAGAGGGTCCAGCAGAGAGGAAGGAAGATGAGGAAGGGACTGGAGCATCTCTTGTATGAGGAAGGACTAAGTGAGCTGGGCCTGGTTAGCCTGGAGAAGATTGAGGGAGGATCTGATCAACATGTGCAAATACCTGAGGGGAGAATGTAGGGAGGAAGGGGCCAAGCTCTTCTCAGTGGTGGCCAGTGACAGGACAAGAGGAAATGAGTGTAAGTTGAAACACAGGAATTTCCATCTCCATGTGAGGAGGAACTTCTTCCCTGTGAGGGTGACAGAGCCCTGGAACAGGCTGCCCAGGGAGGCTGTGGAGTCTCCTTCTCTGGAGATCTTCCAAACCCACCTGGATGCTGCCCTGTGCTCTGGGTGTCCCTGCTGGAGCAGGAGGTTGGACTAGGTGATCTCTAGGGATCCCTTCCAACCTCAACCATTCTGGGATTCTG
The DNA here is from genome assembly GCA_032353885.1 of Nothura maculosa. Lineage (NCBI taxonomy): Eukaryota > Metazoa > Chordata > Aves > Tinamiformes > Tinamidae > Nothura > Nothura maculosa. Next base: position 469,703 of record JAUBOD010000303.1, read on the forward strand.
TGATATGTTGAATCCGACATTCAATTTTGAAGAATAGTGATTTTTTGATACACAGATGATTATTTTAAACTGTAAACCTGGTGGTAAATATTCAATATGGAAATCTTATTGGCGGTAAAGAATTGAACTGTTGTGCAGAGCCCTGTGTGAAGCTCTAGCTTTTCCTCTAAGTTACAGCTTTTCCAATATCACTTTGGAGAGAACTGAAGAGTAGAATTTGGTTGTTCTCATGTACATATTTTACATTTGTCTTTGGTAAATTCCCTTTGAAAAAAAACCCAAAATATTTACACCTTCTAACAATAATCCTTGACATGCAGACATTAAAGACATTTAATTCTATTGTCTAATTGGTGCGCTGTAAATCTCCAGTGCTGAGCAACGTTGGGGGCATGCCTGGATTTCAGCATGGCCAGGTTATTTTGGAGAGGGTTCCTGTAGCCTCTAGGGTGATCTTTCCCCTTGTGCTCTAGATGGCGGCGTGCAGCAACCCATGAGAATCCTGTCTGCATCCATGGACAAATCCGTGATCCTGTGGGAGCCTGATGAGGAGTCTGGAGTCTGGCTGGAGCAGGCAAGTCTCCCTCTTTCTCAGGAGTTGTGGTGTTTCCATACTACTTTTCCAATGCCAATTTTCCATTTCCAATTTCTGCCACTTGTGGCTCAGTGTGCCGGGCGCTGTGTGGGGACGCTCAGCACGCCCGTACAAAGAGCAAGAAACCAGCCTAGATCATTTACATTTAGTATCTTTGGGAACGTGGTCTTAAGCCATTAGGACAGAGCAGCTCACATGCAATGCACAGCTCTGTTACATTTGTAGTAATTCCGGGAGGGGATTCTCTCAGTTTGGTTTTCCTCCATTTGTGCCAAATAATCACATTTCACTATATTTAGAATAGTGTTACAATATAGATCATCCTTGGGAGGGGGAAAAAAAGCAGTACAATCATATATATCTAATGTCTCTTCCTGGACTTGCTTTTCCAAATAGTCCAGAAATTTTGTGTTATGTCAGTTACCGATTGATTTATGACTTTTCCTGCCTCACACACACACACAAAAATCAGATCCTCTTTTGAGGAGAAGGGAAGTAGGATAGTGGAGTTTGTTTGTTTGTTTTCCTTTTTTTCTGATGGAAAACTGTCAGGCCATTCTACTGGAATTAGTAGTTTTCCAAGGCTCAGTTGTCCTGTGGGCCCACCGTGTTGGAGGTTTGTTACTCATTCTCTTTATGTTCATTTTGCATTGATTGGATCTCAGGCTTGTAGCTCACGGTTCGGATCACACAGGTCCACTACCATCTACCATCTCCCTTTTTGCATTGAGGAAGGAGACCCGTAGCAGCAGCCTGCAAGGAAAGAAAGGGAAATGATACCTTCCATAATCTGTTCTTCAAATCCATACTGGGAGGAAATAGGCAGGGGATGTGTCCTATTCTCTACCCTTTTGTTGTGTTGAAGAGGAGCCCTTGGCAGTGTCATTCACTGCTCAGGTGGGGCTGGAATTCTGCCCCTGTGCGGGCAGCGGAGCCGGAGCCGCACGGACGCCTTGTGCTGCCCCAACCGGGGCTGCTGCTGGCGAGCGGGATCAGCTGCAGGCCTTGTGGTGACGGGCAGTAGTGACCGTCGGCTTAGTTGGGGGTTCCTGTCGTCCTGAGCTTCACGGCATTCGTGTAAAACTATGAGGGAATCTGGGGAAGTTAATGCAAAAGAAATAATACTCTAGCCTGTTGAACCTTGAAGGGACAATTTTAACACAAAGACCAAAGGGGGACACAAAGACCAAAATATGACACAAACTACCTGGAAAAGGTGGAGTCAATGTTTGTTTGTTTGTGTGTTTTTCTTACTCCTTGGTGATTGAGAGAGATCCTTTTCTGAGATGTTTATGAAAGGAAGTCTTATTAAAAGTACATGTTTTAGTGCTTAACTCTGCAGTTGGGATATTCTTCAAGTTCTTGCCCATAGGGAAACGTTAATTTTCTGACACCAGCTAAGTTTGCAAGAATGAAAGGTCATTTTAATGGATGTTTCCCTTGTGATCCTTAACTCAGGTGCGGGTAGGTGAAGTAGGTGGCAACACGCTCGGATTTTTTGACTGCCAGTTTAGCCCGGATGGCTCAATGATAGTTGCTCACGCTTTCCACGGAGCACTGCACCTTTGGAAACAGGCCGCGCTGAATGAGGTGAGATGTTCTGTGCTTTGGCTTCCTTGGTTTTTGTTTCTTTCCCCACTCCTTTAACTCCTTTGGGAGGGGTTGAAAATACACTTACCTGTCACTAGAGAAAAGTTCTAAACTTCATCAAAAATACCAGGTATCACAGGTGATGCTTGAAGTGTGTGTGTTTTTTTTTTTTTTTTTTTATTTAAATATAGAAAGAATGGACTCCAGAAGTTGTGATTTCAGGACATTTTAACAGTGTAGAGGATGTAAAGTGGGATCCACAAGGAGAATTTATCATAAGTGTTGCTTCTGATCAAACTACTAGAGTCTTCGCTCCCTGGAAAAGAAAGCACGAGACAGAGGTACGTTGTTCAAAGAGTTCTGTGAGCTTGATAAAGAAACAAGTTCCCAGGCTGCAATCTGTTCAAAACTGTGTGTTTGGATGGGTCATTTTGTAGGTGCAGAGTTTCAGTAGCCTCAGCTAGTGTCCTCTCAGGCTCTTAAAAGACAAGTACTGAAATAATTTAGAAGAAATACAAGGCTGGTTTTAGTCCCAGAATCCTTAAGGGTGGAAGGGACCTTTAGGGATCATCTAGGCCCACCCCCTGCACACGCAGGGTCACCCGAAGCACAGGGCCGCGTCCAAGGGGGTCTTTGAAGATCTCCAGAAAAGGAGACTCCACAACCTCTCTGGGCAGCCTGTGCCAGGGCTCTGGCACCCTCCTTCAAGAATTTTTTCCTTAAGTTCCTGTGGACCTTTCGATGCTTCAGTTTGTGGCTGTTTCCTCTAGTCCTGTCGCTGTCCACCAGTGAAAAGAGGCTGCCCCCTCCTCCTCACTGCCTCCCCTGAAGTATTTACAGACACTGCTCTGGTCCCCCTTCAGCCTTCTCTTCTCCAGGCTGAATAGGCCTAGCTCTCTCAGCCAATATAATTAATAAATACTGGTTAAACAAGGAGAAAAATATTAAGATTTTTATCTTTTCCCCCACATGCTGCTTCCAGCCGAGTTCTCTCTGTGTTTTTACACTGAGCTGGGAGTGTTTGAGTGTGACTGTTGAGCAGCGGATTCACAGAGCTGCCGAGCGCTCTTCTTTTTGCCTGGGAGCTCCTGGGAGCGGCTCTTCCCAAACAACCTCATGTGCTCCATAACAGGCTTCAGGTTCCCACTGACTTGTGTCTGTCTCAAGGCACAGAAGTCCCATTCTCAAGTTGTTCATGCACTTTGGTGAACAGCAGCAGATGGGCCGTTTTCCTGCTTGTACAGCTGCTCCCGCTGCTTGTGAAGCTTTTCATTAATTAGTGGATCTAACGAGGGCAGTGGCCCTTTTCATATCCAGGCTTGATGTAAACTGAGTTGCTGCCCTTTCCTCGCCCACTTCAGCCTAGAGCAGCTGTTGTAACACCATGTAAATCCAGTCTAGTCTAAATCTAGTCACACCATGTAAATCCAGCAGCCCCCACACGTGTTGCTGCTTCCCTCGGTCTGGAAGAGCTGCCCTATCCCGTAGGTGGAGCGAGGTGAAACTTTTGAGGTGGAAAAGTGTAATTTAAAGGGGTGGGTTCTTGTGTGCTCAGGGTTTGTGCCTCATGGCTACTGCTGCTGTACAAAAAAAAGAAATCTTGAGTTTACTTAGATAGTAGGCTTTTTTTCCCCTTTGCCCTACTGCAGTTCGCATCTGAAAAATTACAGTGTTCTTGCAACACAGTGTATCTTGTCCTAAGGTACAAAGGTCAGTTTTTTTTTTTTTTTTGTTATATGCTGTGCTGTGGAATGTAAGAAGATGCACTTAAAGAATATATAAAAAAGGCTTATTACTATTTTATGCCTTTATTATTTTTTCCCTGTTGGAAAATAATCAAGCACTTCAAAAAAGCATGAGCTTTCATAGTCTATCTCAAATATCCCATCCAAGTTTTATGGAAAATGCTCCTATAAGAAATTAATACTTCTTCTAGCAAGCTGTTGACAGTTTGTAGTGAAGGTAACACCTTTTTATATTTGTGTAGTATTCACTGCAGTGGACGCCGCCCTCACTGCAGCTCCTCGTGTGCAGGTTCTGCTACCCCGCTGTCCGCAGCTGCACCCCTCTTCTCTGGGTTTTCCTCCCACTGAAGTATCATGTGCAAGTGGTAGCAAATGACAGTGCATTTAGAAAAACAACAACAACAACTTACAGGAGGCTTTTCTGGACAGCAGGCCTTCCTGAAGCCGTTGGTTCTAGCAAGAACCAAATTAATTATTAAAAAAGCAGTTTAAGTAACTTCATATCTTTGATCTTTCTAAGCAAAGAATATTAGCATAATACAAACTTGTCTAATTGTCAAGTTGTTGGTCAGTTGTTAATTATGATTTTTGCTGGGAGTGAATATTGATATTTGAAGTGCAAATATTAATAGCTCAGAAAACTAAAAAAAAAAAAAGAAACCACTTCTGAAAGCACCATAATTTTCCACATTGTTTTCGTGTAAGATTCTGTGCTTTTTCTGTTCAGTCTCCATAAAGTTCCTCTAAAGTCTTCCATGCAAAGAAAGGGAAGGATGAATCCCGCCTGCCGGTTACAGCGGTGCTTTTGTACCTGCCAGGCTGCAGAGGAGAGGGGGCGGTAACTGCTGCTCAGCTCTTAGAGCTGCGGGTCTGAGAGCAGAAGTAGCCCAGGCCCCTCGTGCCCACGTCGCCTGTGCCCCGTTCGGGGCTGTTGAGTGTGAAATCACCCTGGGGAGGGAAGAGCCACCTCATGCAGCACTGGTGAGCGGTGCCTCCGAGCCTGCTGCTCCTGGCATGACCCGCTTGGCGAGGGAAGGGCAGCAGGCTGGCACGTGCGCACAGCCCGCAGCTCCGTGGGCATTTCTAGCAGGTCCCTTGCTGTCTGTATGAACACACAGAATGACTGCGTTGCCTTTGCTGCTGCAGAGCTGCGCTGCTTCCCGGCTTGAGCAGAGTGTTTTGTTCCCCTAGGTGACGTGGCACGAAATCGCGAGGCCGCAGATTCACGGCTACGACATGCGCTGCCTGGCCATGGTCGGACGCTTCCAGTTTGTGTCGGGAGCAGATGAGAAAGTGCTCCGAGTGTTTCGGGCTCCCAGGAATTTCATGGAGAATTTCAGTCATATCACTGGTGTCCCCATTGGGGAGCTGCTCTACCAGGTAAGCTCCCAGGCAGTGCTAGTGGAGACAGCTGCCTTCCTCATCAGTCAAAATGATGCTTCAGGGCACATCAGATTGATTAAATTCCATAAGGATTCTTTCATACGTCTTAAAACTTTATGTTTTGTTTTCTTTCTCTCCCATTTCACGTGTATTTGTGTGGTGGTGTCGTATAAAACAGGTTTTATTTGAAATAAAGCTAATCCTGGTCTCTGAGGCGGCAAAGGATACAGGTGAATTGAAATCTGCTTTCACTAAGGGATGTGAAAGCAAACAAAGCTTGAAAATAGGCCCCGAGTTGCAGGGGTGAAGTGGTCTCATCCAGATGCAGTTTGTTGTTTCTCTGTGCGTGCTGTGAAGCAACAAAGCTTCTGGCATCGTTGTTCGTTTTGGGCATAAATATTTTTTAACTTTCATTGTGCTTTGTCCTATTAGCAGCAGCAATTCCCTTGTGAGGCTGTTTTGTTCTTAGGGCTGTACAGCAAACTGTAGGTGAGCACGCTTCCCTCCTCCTTTGTGCCTTTTGTAAGATTCCGTTTTTTCCTACTCTGGAAAAAAATAAGGTTGTAGAAACCTCTGTCCTGTGTTTGCTTCCCAGCCTCTTCAGGGTGTATTTCTGCTTGGCTTTTTCCAGAGCCCTTGTCCAGGATGGTTTCCTGGGCTCAGGGCTCTGCATTTCTGGCTCCAAAGCAGCGTTTCCTGCACAGCTTCTCAGACAGGGAGCAGCTTTCCCTCTCTTTCTACTTCATCCATTCATTCATTCTGGATAGCAAGAAGCTGCATAAGTAGCTGTTTATTGCCTTAAAATCAAGATTCTCTGTGAGCATTTGCATTAATGGGACTGTGCAAATAATATACTTTTATGCAGGTAGATATCATTATTTTACTTTTGTGTACAAAAGGCTTCTTAGCTGTTCTTCTGCATGCTAGTTTTCATTTGCATCCCAAAGTTTATTAGCTGCTATGTTTGAAGACAAGGATCTTACAAGTGCTCGTGATATAACTGCTTCTAAGGAGCTTTCCTGAAATTGTGAATACTTTCTTTTGTATGTGTAATTTTTCCTTGATTTATCTCAATCAGATTCTCAAAAACATTTTTTTAAAAAAGATGATTTTATATTCCAAAGAAGATAGAATAGAATTTTAGTCAGTTCAGATGTATGGACTTGCGTTGTGCCTTGGCTTGTCACGAAGCAGTGTTTTTGTCCTAGAGGTCCTAGGCTAGTGTGTGTCTAAGACATTGTTATAAAATTGTTATAAAATTTGTTGTTATAAAATTTAAATAATGTGCACTTTAAGCTGTCATCTACATTATTAATCCAGTTCCATAACATATCCTTTGAACTCTTCAGATGCTCTAAGGATGAGAGGCTACAGCTATTAGATCATTCTTGTCCCTCCCTGCACAACTGGCCCCAAGTTCATTGCTTCTAATTTTTGTCTCTTCCATGGTATCTTTATGGAAGTAGGTTTTGGGATTACATCCTTTACTGCGTGTTGCTCCGGACACATCCCTGTTACGTGGTGAAATCCCGGGCATAGACTCTCACCTTTCCTTCCCTCTTCAAAGTGCCTCCTTCTTTCTTCTCCTCAGCAGAGTGCTCTAAGTAATGGTCTAGTACATGAATATCTGTGTGTGTGTGTGTGTGTGTGTGTGTGTGTGTGTGTGTGTATCTCCTGTAACAAGTAAAGGACTCATGCTTTACAGCAAGGAAACTCCTGCTGAGTTGAGGAGTTGAGCTGTTACAGGGAGAGGGTTGATCATGGGGTTGTTGTTCCTTCCCTGAGGACCTTGTGGATGTGGGATGTCCCAAGGGCTCCCCCTGGCTTCTCTCTCTAGCCAAGTCCCTCTTTATCGCAGAGTTTCCCTGAAATGTGCAACTTGCAGGCCAGTTACAGCAATCTGACCAACCCAATTGTTTTTTTCTGTCTTTTTTAATATGTATATTTATTTATTTATTTATTTATTTTTTAATTCAGCAATCATCTGACCTCCCGGAAGGTGCAGTTGTGCCAGCTTTGGGCTTGTCCAATAAACCTGTGTTTGAAGGTATGGGAAGTATCTGTGATGGTGCCTCAGGTAGAACCTCTCTCCTGTCCGACTTGCAGAGGGACCTTCTTGGTCACTTATGATCCCAGATAATGGTCTTAGGTTGGATAAATGCTCCTAATTTCTTCTTCCAGGGGAAGGTAAGGCAGGATAGATGAGAAGATAGCCTTTCTGTTCTGCTGAATTTTCTGCATCTGATTTATTTTTATATAAACATAAGTATTTATATATTATAGATATATATATTTTACTTACAACTTTATTCAAAATAGTTCTTTGGCAAAAAGGCAGATTCTGTTTGAGAGTAACTTTTACCCAACTCTGCATCAAACAAAAGGTAGAGCTGAACTTTAACTTACAAATTAACGGGGTAATTTCAGTTACTTTAGTGCCTTTGTGTAGAGGTAAGGGCTGAGCATCTGGCAGCTTTGCAGAAATTTTCAACTTGTAGCTATGCCCAGGCAAGTTTGATTTTTTTATTTGCAGAGTATCACTTAAATTTGGAAGATCATTAGTTGAGGTTTTTTTTTTGCCTTAAACATTGTAAAATATGGAAGGGAAGGAAATTTTGAAACTAATAGGTAGCTTTTACTTGTGTAATACTTAACCGTGTTTTCCTTTCTATCAAGTGTTTTCCCTCTGGCTAATTAAGTCCTTCATTTGATTAGGAGATGTGGCTCCTCAGGCAGCTGATGAGGAAGAAAATTTCAACTCCGTTTCTAATCAGTATCCTGAGATTAGTTTTCAACCCTTGGTCCTCACAGGTATGGGATTCACTTTATTTTCTGCAATAGAAATGAGTTTCAGTGTGCATTTGGAGCTGAGTTTCAGACCAGTTGGCACCACCTTTGAACGTGTTGTGCAAATAAATGTCTTTCAGAGCCTCCCCCCGAGGATCACTTGCTGCAGAATACCCTGTGGCCTGAAGTCCAAAAGCTGTAAGTTTCTTGGTGGGATAAAGAAAAAACGAAAAACATTATAATATTTCCAGAAAGCTGTTACAATATGCTGCATCTGATCTTGGAAATATTTTTTTATTGCCTCATCTATGTACAGTATATTGCTTCAAAAATATGTAAAAATAGAAAACAGTACAGAAAACAGCAGCAGTTGGGACTGCCAGTGTTAACGGTCTGTCTCGGTGGTGGCTGCTGGAGCAGGGCAATGGGCGTTTGCCCCTGTTCTGCAGCCCACTTTGCTGATCCTCAGATGCTCCTTGTGCCGATGCCCTGACGGGCTGTTCGGGGCTCAGGTCCCTGGTTCCTCCTGGCTCCAGGGGATCTGTGACGGTTCACGTCTGTGCTAAGGAATTTCTGTGTGCTTTTCCATGGTTTCGCTCTGGAATGGGATAGGCCCTTTTTTGTTGGTGGTGGTGGTCAGTGCTGTTACCCTGTCACGTTTTCCAAGTTGAAGAAGCCTGGAAAAAAACAGCCTTTCCAAGCCTGCTTTATTATTCCTTGTGCAGAAGTGATTTATAGTCCCTGAGTACCAGGCAAAGGGGAGAAATGAACAGGTTATCAGGTTATGATATCCCAGCACTTGATGCAGCTGGGAGCAGTGTCTGTTGCCCTTTCTCTGTTCAAGAACAAACTAGAGAAGAAAATGAGAGAAACTAAAATAAAAACAAACTGAGTCCAGCTGAGATCTCCCATGGATGGTTTGTGTGGCTGTTAGTGATGGTGCTTGGTGCTCACGGGCTGAATCCCAGGCAGCAGGCGTGGGGTGAATTCCAGCAGGATCCCGCGTGCAGGCGCCGGGGCTGCCGTCTCCCCCTCTTTGGACTGGCAGGAGCTGAGGAGCGCGGTGTTCAGTGCCCACGGCCGCAGCGCCTGGGCACCGCGGCGGCGGCGCCGTGTTGGGACTGACGCGTCGGAGGGGGCTGCTCTGCAGCCTCTGGGCCTGGGTGGAAGAACGTGTGCAGGTGGTTCAAGCTGCACACAGAGCAAACAGTATTGGCCATTGTTTGACACGTTAGGCTATAGCAGAGCTGAAGAAAAATTCCTAACAACAGCTTCCTTTTGTTTCTCCAGAGGGGTTAAAATTAACAAGAAGTGTCTGCTTTTGTGATGCTTGATAAGGATCATGGAAGTGATTGTGATGTGTCAAATGTCTCTTTGCATTTGTTTCAGATATGGTCATGGATATGAAATTGTTTGTGTTGCCTGCAACAATTCCAATACAATAATTGCCTCAGCATGTAAGGTAAGGAGAGATTCTAGCACCATCTAGTGAAAAGTGCTGTCGGTTTTCTAGGATTGGTGAAGCAGGAGTCGGGATTTGGTTCAGGCTGAATTCTGATGTTTAACGAGAAAAAAATGTATAAATCACCTTGCAAAGAGTTTATATAAAGTTTAATATTCCTTAAGGACATATAATTGACTCAAAGATATTAGGAAGAAAAAATGTATATTTTAAAGATACAAAAATATTTGTATTTAACAAACACTGATACAAAATGTTTTACTGATATATTATCAATGTTAATAAGAAGTTATTAAAATGTGTGTGAGACAAACTTGAAACTTCCCAAGGAAAGCTGACTGCAAGCCAAGCGAGCAAGCAAGGCCCCTGACGCCTTGTTGGCACTTGTGGTGTCTGTGTTTGGTTTCTTTAACAGGAACTTTTGTTACTCGTATTGGCTTTCTTTGATTCTAACTGGTGTCACTGCATCGACACAGGCTTCCAAAAAGGAACATGCCGCTATAATTTTGTGGAGCACGGAGTCTTGGAAGAAGCTGCAGAGTTTGACTTTCCACAATCTGACGGTCACCCAGCTGGCGTTCTCTCCTAACGACCAACTTCTACTGGCTGTTTCCAGAGACAGGAGCTGGTCACTGTGGAAGCAACAGGACTCATTGGAGTCAGGTGGGATACATGGAATGGTGATGCATATTCGAAGGCTTCTAGCCTTGCTTAATGTTTCTGAATTTGGGATATACGTGAGAGAATTGATAAAATATTTAAAGGATCTTTTCCTTAAAAAGTCACACAAAAGTTTTTTCCTTAAAAAGTGTTTTTTACTAGAAGCTGAGAACACTGGTGGTTCGTAGAAAAACCACAAAATGAAAAGTAGAGAAGTCTTTAATAGTGCGTGTATCCAGTGCTGTGCAAACGAGGGCTGGGAATGCTGCCATGTGTGGAGGCGTGTTTCTGCTCCCGGCTCCGTGTTTCGGATTTGCTGACATGGAATCTGCAGTCGGTGCTTTCGGTGTGCGCTGCAAGGCGGGGATCCGGCATCTGGCCCTTCCTGTTGGCACTGGGAGCAGCCTGGAAGTCACGCTTGGAATCCTGCCACAGGATTGGCCCCCATCCGTGGGGAGGCTTTTCTGTAATCCTTCAGAATCCGTAGGTTCGGCTGGGAACGCCCCTGTGTGGAAACGAGCAGACAGTGAAGAGGCAGCTGACTTGGTCATCGCAGCTTTCAGCCTGGAAAATCCAATGCAGCTGCTGCTGAGCCCCATTCCCAACTCGTTTCAATATGTCTGATCCTAACTATTAGGATAAATCCGTTATTGCTGGAGTTTAGTCCCAAGATTTTAAGGAAAAATATGTAAATATGTCAGTATATGTAAAGGAATCCTCCTGTGCGTGCTGTGTTTCAGGACCCGCTTTCTCCTGCTGCGCTCACACAGACAAAACCACTGCTGTCCACAGTCGAATCATTTGGACGTGTGACTGGACACCAGACAGCAAGTATTTTGTTACTGGCAGCCGGGACAAAAAGGTAATTAACAAAGGTCATTAACAAAGCCTAACGTAAGAAGAAATATATAAATATATGAAATAAATATAAGCTATAAGAAGTAGTTTAAAATGCCTTAAAGTTAGCTGACGCTACTTATTTTTTGAGCCAGGATCAGTAAATAAATAAAAATAATATTGTATGTTATTGTATATTTTATATAATAATATTTATATATTTAGGTTTAATGATGGAATCTATGCTTGTTGTCCATATGTTTAGTACCCCGAGGCAGTCGTCTTTAAGGACTGACCTTCTGGGCTCCGTTAGGGCTCAGCACCTTTGCTCTGTGCTCAGGGGCTGCCTGAATCGAGGTTGTCCCGACGTGTCTGTCACGTGCATTCACAGACAGACTAAGCGGCCTGGGCGCTGCTCTCCCCACAGGTGCTGGTGTGGGGCCGGTGCGAGTGGGGCGCGGGCGACGCGATGCCGGCACCACGTCCGTGCTCCACGGCGCTGGAGGCCGGCGAGGCCGTCACCGCCGTGGCCGTGGGCCGGGCACTCGCCCCCGGCGGCAGGTACGGGGGGCAGCTCGGGGGGGCAGCTCTGAGGGGCAGCAGTCGCCCACACAGAGATGGGAGGCTGGCGAGGGGGGATGGCTTGTTTGTTTGTTTGTTTGTTTGTTTTCCCCGCTTTATTCAGTCTTGGTGACTAGATCTACTTGTCAAGAATTACTTAACATCTACCTGTCAGATGCTCTGGCTGTTCTTTGGTTGACTTCACCGCTTTTTCTGTCCTGTCTTTCTGCTGCCCCTTTCAGTGACTCCCCCAAATAGTGAAATGAGGGGTAGGGGAGAGTGGGCAAGGGCACATGAAGCATCTTTGGGTTTCCATCAGTGTCAGCTGGTCTGATGCTCTATATCCCTCCTTAATGAGCACTATATTTTATATATATATATATATATATATATATATATGTATATATATATATATTATATACTAATATATTTTGCAGGATTCTTGTTTGTTTTGTTCTTTTTATTGTGAAGAAACTTTAAGATGGCAATTTCTTGGTGACCCAGTAATACTCCTGTGAAGCTGCTGTGGGGCTGTTTGGAGCTTCTTGCGGCTGCTGCTGCCCTCAGCCCCTGGCCTAAGGCAGCTCCCTCTTGGCAGATACATCGTCGCAGTCGGCCTGGAGAGCGGCGCGATCCATCTGCTCACGTGGAAGCAGAGCGGGCTGGAGCCGGCAGACACCGACTGGAGCAAGTGTGTCCAGGTGGACGACAGGTACGGCTTGGGAAGGGCACTGGATAACAGGTACGGCTTTGGAAGGGCGCTGGAGCAAGGGAACACCTTCCGGAGACACTTCGGGAAGTCTCTTTTAGAGTACAAAGGGATTGCAGGTTTCATTTGTGGATTAGCAGTTTGGCCTTACTTTTCAGGAAGGGTCAGCCCTGATGCCTCTAAGAAAAACATGAAACTCAAAATAATTGGTTATTGAGAATCCTCAAAAAGAAAAACAGAAGGTTGGGGAGGGAGGAGGTATTGAACCATAAGATGCTTCACACTGTGTAAAAAATTTTGATAGGTTATTCACTTTTTTGGCTTAAAGAGAGTGTGGGGGAGAAAAGGGGAAGGGAGGCGATTGCTTTATTTTTAAGAACTTTATTATCCTTAGAGATTAGAGCTCATGGAAGTGGGGGGAGGAGGCAGTACTGTCTGAACGAACCGGTAGTGCCAACATTGGTGTTAATGTTCGCACATATTGGAGGAGGTTCGTACCCGCCGCTTGTCTCCAGTCAGGGCTGTTGCGGGGGGCAGGAGCCGGCGGTGCTGGCGGGGGCTGCCCGCTGTGCACACGGGGCTGCTCCGTGCGGTGCTGCATGTAGTGCTCCGTGGGGCTGCCGCTCACGCGCGGATCTGCCTTCCCGCAGCCGCAGCCACGCGCTGGCTGTGAAGCGGCTCTGCTGGAGGCCCCGCGAGGGCCGCGCGGGGCATGAGGAGCACGCGGGCAGCGCGTGGCTGCAGCTCGCGAGCTGCGGCGCCGACCACAGTGTCAGGATATTCAGCGTCAACGCGGCCGCCCTGTGAGCGGCGGCAGGACAGGACGGGCCGGCCCCACGGTGGCTGCTGAACGGCCCCGCGGCGGCGGCGCCCGCACTACGTTGATCCGGCTGCTGAAGGGTGCTGCCCTCGGCGCGCTGATCCCTGCTGCGTGGAACAGACTGCAACCAAAGTGACTCACGGGGCAGCCTGGAACACTTGCCTAACCCTGCAGTCCCAGGAGACTTAAAGAACTTTGCCTGTTTCGGTTGGTGGATATGCTGGAACTCAGCAATGTGTGTGGGGAGGTGCTGCATTTACTGCACAGCAAAGCGCTGTGCAGGAGAAGGAAAATGAGAGTGTTGAGTTTGCTGTGACTCTGGGGTGTGCAGGAAACCCTGCACTCGGCTCGGGACTTTTCCTTTCTTTCTTCAATGTGGAAGTAAAAGACCATCAACAATAAGAAGAATAATTCCACTTTTACCGTTCATCATCGTAAGACAGAACACAGAAAACTCCTGAATTTTGGATGAACATTCCAACTCCTGAGTGGCTCTCTGGGAATTCCACCAGGATCGAGCTGCTTACACGTTCAGCAGTGCCACAGAACAGATCTTACGTTGGATACACAACATGCGTTCATGGGATTTCAGCTCCCACCCAAGCAGCCACTTTTGCAGAGGAGCAGTTGCTGGGCTGGTCCCATGCCCGGCTCTCCCGCTAATGCCTGGAATAAGGGAGGCACCGGCCTTTCCTGAGGATGGACAGTGCCCCGGCCTGCAGGGGCAGCAGGGCTGGTGCCCAGGGGTAGGAGTTCCAATGTGCGCGGTTGCCAGCTCTTAGAGTGATAAAGTCCTAGTTCCCCATGGGTCTGAGCTTCCCTCCGTGAGGTTTAGTGTAACGTCTTTCTAAAGCAGAGCTCCAAACACGGTTTTGTAGTGGAAGCCCCTAAAAGGGCCGTTTCTAAAGTTGTTTTACGAGGCGGTTAGAACTCAACGGGAATCCAGTGACGGGAGTGGGGGAGAACGTCCCCGTGTCCGGCCGCTCCGCGCTGCGCAGGCGCCGGCCCGCGGCGGGGCGGGGCGGGGGCGCGGCGCGG
>JAUBOD010000305.1:19781-38854 GCA_032353885.1 Nothura maculosa
TCCCTGGAGGGTTGGCCGGTGGAAGGAGCCACCTCGAGCTGCATATCCCGGTAAGAGACATCCAGCCCTGGTGTGCTGTTCATGCCATTGGCAGCGTGACTGGCATTGAGAGCCTGGGGTAACCAGATGTCGGACCTGGCGCAGTGGACTCTGCCAGTAGGCAGAGGTTCCTGGGAATCATGCCGCATATTCCTGGTTTCCCTACATGGGGGCAAAAATGCCCTTGTACTCCATGAGAAGCCTCGTTGAAGATTGTGAGATGAAATGTGCTGCAGTCATGATTGGCCGGGTGCCACTCAACATGGACGGGGACAGTCCTGAGCCACCTGCTGTCACGGTGCCCATAGGTCGCCTCAGGTAGGATCTGCTGGATTCCTCCCACTCTGCCAATCACTGAGTGCTAGTAAGTGGTTCAGGGTGACCGATATGGAGACTCATGGCAGCAGTTTAGCGTGACATGGTGCTGGGGACCGGGGTGGTTGCTGCTGCTGCCATCCCCACGCAGCTGCCTGGAGCACACAGCCACACTGGGGCAGGGCCTGGGCTTTCGAAACTGATGTTTATTTTACTGGAAAGAAATGTTTATTTTACTAGAAAGAAAAACAATCCTTTCTACAAGGCTAACGAAGGAAGTCATGTCCAGAGGGCTGTGCTCAAACAGAAAATAAACTCACCTTCTCCATTTGTCTGTTAGCCCAGCACATCATGGTGAAATGCGCCAGGTCTCCTCAATCAGGAACATCTGTGTCTCTGCGTGTGTAAAGTCATGAGACAACAGGGAAACGGGATCACGTCATGATCCAGATCCAGGATGGAAGGTCAAACTGTTGGCTGTCCCAGGTCATCCTTGCAGGAGGAAGGGTGAGATGGGGACTGGAGATGCTTGGACATCGCGTCGGGGGGTCCTCATGCCACATGGCCTGCAGGAAGAGCTGCTGCTGGGGGCAGGATGGGGCCCAACCAGCAGCAAATGGCATCTTGCAAGCCCAGCAAACCACTCCTGGCCTTTTGCATTGTGGAGACACAGTTAAAAATCCAGCAATTTCCCACCAGTTAGGGATATGGCTATCTGGTGTTTTTGCCACCAAATGGCACTAAAGAAACCCTTGCAGCCCTTGCCAGGAGGCCCTGGTTGCTGAGGGCCACTGGGACATCATGACTGTGGAATTACCAGGACCATCGATCTGGACTCTGCTTTGTGTCTACACAGATCATGAGAAGCCCAGTCCAAGGGGTATGGAGTCGCTAAAAACCCTGCTGGTCTCAAAATCTCCTGGGGGTCCCTGTTTCCTCCCGCAGGAGCATCCTTGATGGATGGCAGATCCTGCCTTGGCCACGTTTTTTGATGAGAGCAAGTGAGCCCTCAAATGTCTTTCTGCAAAATTCCCAATGTCTCCCCTGACCTGGAATGTTTTCCTGAGACCTGAGCAGAGCTCAAAATTCCCATGTTTTGATTTCTCTGTGAGCTCCGTGTCCTCCCTTAAATAAAACTCTCTCAATTGGCCATTTCCCAGCTGGATCTCCAAAGATCACCACCTTTAAAAGGGAAAACGAGACATGGAGAGGTTAGCAGGGTTGATTGTGGGTGGGATGGAAGATGCTTTGCTGCACTCGCTAGCAGCACCTATGTCCTTGGACAGGAAATCTCCAAAGGGGCTACGGCAGCTCCTGCCCACAGCCCATGGGCACGGAGGAATAAACATCCCTCTCCACTGCTAACAAGGAAGGTGCTGCTGCTGCAGGACTCCCTGACTGGGGGGACAAGGGAGGTGGTGACAGCAGCTGCACCAGGACAGAGGTCATTTAGCAATAATGCCACAATGGACATGATGCTTTGAAAGCCCACACGTGTCACATGTATTTTCAGCTGTAAGGAGCCCGCGCGTGTGATGCCGTCACTGCAGGGTCCACGTCACCCTGCTGGGGGTCACTTGTGCCCCCCATATTCAGGATATCCCCAGGGAGTGGGGTGTTTTGCCTGGAGCCTGTGGGTGGCACTGCTGCCCTGCAAGGTCCTTGTGGGCTCAAACATCAGATCTAGCCCTGGACGGAGCTGTGTCCCGCGCAGCCCGTCCGGGAGGGAGGCTCAGCCGGCACTGAGGGGACCCCCCCAAGGCTGCCGAGTGCTGACACCCAATGACTCTGCCTGGGCCACAGGAACAACCGGAGAGCAAGGTAAGGTTGCTATGCACATCCCAGTGCTACGGCAAGACCTGGGGGACCCTTAGGTGTCCCCCTGCACTGCCATGGCCAGGAGAGGGTTAATCAGCAGTGGGAATGGGAATAATGCAGAGATTGCGGCTGCACTTGCTTGTCCTGGGGCTGGGAGAGCCGGGAATTTGGCTCCGCTTCTCCTGGTGAGCTGGGAGTGCAGCTCTGACACCCTGAGGCACCCCAGGGTGGCCCCCTCACTCCTTCCTGCAGCCACCAGCGCTGCGATGAGCCCTGTGCTGGCGCAGGATCCCCGGCTTGGGGACATCCTGCCTGGCCGCACATCAGCGCAAGCCAAGAGCCCCCGGATGGCCATGTCTGGGCCATGCTGAGCAACATCCTTATCCCACCCGTCACACCAAGGCCACTTCTCTCTTCATCCTGACTTGTCCCCAGTCCTATTCCTCCCTGCATCACTGATTCTCGGGCATCAGTGTTTCCAGGTGGCCCAGAGCGGCAAAAGGAGCAGCCAGGAGGGGAGGATCCTGGGGAGAGATGTCCTTAAAACCCTGCTCTGAGCAGGAGGCTTTGTACCCACACGGGTGATAGCAGAGCCTATGCCCCAGCAAAGCTGGGATGCCAGAGCCAGCTGCTCCCCATGGAAGGTGAGGGAGGCTGACCCAGGAAAGCTTGGCATGGGAACGATGGTCTGCAAGCAGAGCCAGGCTTGGGGGTCTCGCTCCATCACCCCACACTCTATTTGTGGCCAAAGCGCAGCAGGAGACACCTCTGCATCTGGTGGCACCTCTTCCTTGTGGGGTGCCCATGCCCAGCCCCAGCCACGCGGCCCCTTGATTGGCGCCGCGCGGGACGAATGCCACAGCTGAGACAGGCCGAGGCTACCTGAAGGACCCGTCGTGTCCTCAGGTTTCACTCATGACCATCTGACAGCAGCAGCAGCTGCTCTGCCAACAGCCACTTGCGGAGCTGAAGGAGAGGGAAATTCCAGCCTTAAAAGCTCTTGCCTTGGGATTTTGCTCTTTGCAACGAAAAGTAAGTGACGCGTCCAGCTCTGGGGCCAGGCCAGGTCAATGAGCTGTGTCCCCATGTCTAGAGGGCCCCAATGTTTCCCTTTCTGGTGTCAGGAGGGTGCAAGCAAAGGGCCCTGCTGGCCCTGAGCTCTGCCACCCGCCCAGAGGTCCATAGGGACCGTTGAGCCCCGGGGCAGCAGTGGGAATTGGCACCTGGTGGGGTGGCCCTCTGCACTTTTGGTGACCTCAGTCGTGCTGCAAAACAGTGTGGAATGGGGGAGCAGATCCCCACAATGAGGCAGGAGGGGCGGCAGACTCAGGGACATGGGGACCGGCCCCGTCTAGCAGCTCTCCGAGTGCAGCCGGGCCAGCAGGATGAGACGACTCGGGGGACGTGGCAGGGCGCATGTTGGGGAGCTGCCGCAGGGAGCGGAGCGGCAGGGCCGCGAGCGCTGCTCGGGAGTCACCGTCCACCTTTCTCCTGGCTTCGCCTGTGGGAGATCTAAATATAAACTTCGGCTTGGGCAAGCCAAGGTTGCAGGAAAAGTCTGCGCCGGGCTCCACAGCGTCTCCTTTCGGGAGCCCAATGGGGAACAGCCCCAATCACTGCGTGCTCCAGATGCACCCATGGGTGTACGAGAGTCTGGAAAGCAGCAAATAGGGCACTGAGAGGTGGAAATTTTCAGAATAGTCATGAAGAGGCAGTGTCAGGGTGGGATCGGCTGGTGAATCGCGTCGGCTGCACACGGCCGTCAAGGTCTCCCTCGAGGTGGGTGCACCGGGCTGCCCGAGGCGCCTGGCGAGCAATGTGAGCGCACGAAGCTTGGGGTCATTGGGCCCCACGTGAGGTGCTTGTGGAGTTCGTCAGGAGAGGACTGGCCGCCCTGGTCCTTCCATTGTTCCTATCGTCCATCCGCTCCTGCATCCCGCCTCCCTTGCTCCCAGAGGCCACGAGGGTGTCAGTGGGAAAAGTCGGAGCGGGAAGGCAGTTCCCAGAGGCACTGCAGATGGGCAGCACTTGCTCCAAACCCCTGGGACAGCTCCTCGGGACATCCCACGCTCTGGGACCTGGGGCAGGAAGAGCAGGAGCTCTGTGTATGCAGAGATGGACACACAGATGCTGACCTTACCAAAGCTGCCTCCTCCAGTCTGTGCTAGGAAAAAACTTGACATAATATTGGGTTTTGGGGGAAAAAAGAGAATATTTACGGGTATTGCACAGTACAAAGTGCACAGGCAAAGAGCACAGTGTCCTGCCAGCACTTGCCTAGACTAATATTTGGACAGCACTTCCTGCTCTGGGCACTCTAGCCTATGTGGAGGAGAGGGTCACTCGAGCATCACACAGGGCAAAGACGTCGTAGAGTCGCTCCTGCTCAGCACGGAGAAACCTCACTGGACCTGGGGCTGTGGCAGCCACGTAGGGAAGCGGCGTCAGGTAAATATGGGCCATTCAGCATCACACCAATGTTCAGAGGGTGCTGGCCGAGGCGTCTTTAGCCAGCGCGAGGAGGATTTGCCCAGGGTCAATGCTTCTGCTGGGTGAGAAGAACCAAGCCAGGACATCCCAGCCCTAGACCTGGGGGAGCCAAGGAGGGATTTCAGGCCTCTCTGCCTGTCTGTCTGTCTGGCCACCTCCCTCTAAGTTATTTATATAGCCTGTACCAACATGTCATGTCAGATCCCCCTCCTGCAGCTGCATGGGTGGATTAGCTCCTGATAACCCCCTCTGCCTCATTAGGGGCGCAGGGGAGAGCACTGTGCAGCCCTGGTGCTGCAAGGACTCCAGCCAGGGGTGCTCCCAGCTCAGCTCCTTGGTGACACCTCTGGGAGCCCCACCGGGTGGACTGGGTTTCCCTGTGGTCCCTTGGAGGCAGACAGACCTCCAAACCACCCCTAGCGCTCCGGGGAGCTCCAGAGGACGCCTTCGAGGGGAGGCCTGGGGACACACAGGGCACCTCTGCGGACACTGGTGCTGGCCCTTCCCTTCCCCCCATGTCGTCCCCCGCTGGGTTTAACGCCTGACATCAGAGACGCTGGCAGGGAGGAACAGGCGGCGTTGGGTGACACCTGCCCGTGGCCACCGGCAGCAGGCAAGCACAGGGTCCCCGCGTTAACGCTTCTCTGCCCGCTCCGCTGCCCCAAACGCCCTGGATAAATCCCCGGCATGTCCCGCTTCCCACCAGCCCGCGGCAGCGGCTCCGTGGGGAATGTGCTCAGAGCAGCGCCAGGGACAGCGAGGGGGGACATTCGCCCACTCCAGTCAGGAAGGGGTTAGCATGAGTTGCTGCAGGATGTTGCAACCTCCTATTTCCATCTGTGGCTTCGGAGAGTATCTGAGGACTTCACAGCTTGCAATGTATGCATGTGTTGCCCCCACCGTCCGGCACATCAAGGTACCCTTGGCACGGCCACGGTCAAAAAGGCAGCTGGAGTGCCTGCATTTGAGCGGATTTGCCTCCACACACTGACAAAATCCTTAAAATGAATCCCCATGGGGCTCGCGGTCCAAGTTACGGGAGCTCAGCACCGTCGCCTCTGTGGGGACCCAGGTCTTCCTTCCTGTCCCAGCCTGCTCTGCAGCATCTGGGAAGGAGCCTGAAACTGCAGGAATCCGGGAAAGAAAGTCCCCTAGTGCTGTTGGTTGCCAGCTTTCCTGGCCCAGAAAAGGCTGCTTGAGCAGGAGTTTCCGCCCTGCCAGATGCAGATCCATTCAGGATCTGCAAAGGAAATGTTTTATGCAGTTAGACAAGCTGAGCCACAAGCATTTGGAGTCTCAGGAGTTGTTCCTGAAAGTGTGTATCTCTCCCAGCTTCACCGAGCTACAAGATCAGTTCAGAAACACGGCAGTGCCAGAGGTGTAGCATCCTACAGTGGACTTGCACTCAGAAGCTTTTTTCTTTTTCTTTTTGGAGAAAAGCCTAAAGATTTTACATATCTTTCCAGATCCAGCAGAGCATTAGGGGACCACAGCACATCTGGGTGGCGTAAACATCAGCCTTCTCAAATTGCACATGATCATGTTACAGAAAGGGACACAAACTTGTTTATAAAATGGCTAGTTTTGTCTGACATGATCAAACTGTTTATCTTTGTTGCTAATAGAAACTCATATCATCCTAAAAATGTTCCCGCAGCTCCAGCTCTTTACTGCATTCACTTGCAAATTTGCAAGTCTTCAGACTCACTTCTTCCTCTTCTTGTTCTCTGATGGCGAGAAAATATTTCGCATCAGACTCCTTTTAATTTTCACCTTTTTTTTAAAAAAAAATCTTTGGAAAAACAAAGTGGGAAATACACAGATAGGAGAATTTTTCAAGCTGTGACATTGCTAGGATGATGCCTGAAGGGAAAAGAAGGGACTCCTCGTGCAGGGCACAGCTTGGCAGGGAGGTCCCATTAATACTCGTGCTGGGTTTGGGTACATTCCCCCGGGATCTGAATGTTTTCTTTCCCAGACAGGGACACGAGAGGGACTTTGGGAGATCATTTTTGGCAGGTTGCAGTCATGGGAGGAGCGCAGGGCCCCATAACCACACACCGCTTCCCACGGTCCTGCCGTGCCCCAATCCCAGGAGCAGCGGCTGCCAGTGTGGGGGTGGCGCTGCTTGGAGAGCTTCTATCTCCCTGTTCAATGATGTGATGAGTTGCTCAGAGGACTACAGGCTTGTCCTGTATGAGGAAATACAGGCAGCAAGAATCTGAGCCCGTGAAAATTCCTTTTCTTTGAACTCATAAAACCTGCAGGATGGCCCTGGCATCAGAGGGAGTGAGAGCAGGTACAGGGGGTCCCTCCTAGTCAAACATGAAGACTGGGATTGGCACTGCAATATCCCAATGGATGATGGAAACACATTGCAAGCATTCCATGAGTTTGGTAGGGCTGTTTCAACCGCCCATGGCAGCCATTTGCACCATTTGCCCAACAGCAGAGCTGTTGCTTTGGCACCTGCAATGTGGCCGGGAGAGGACAGATCCCTGCACCTCATTGGTTGATGGCCTCCAATCTCAAGCACTTGGTGAACGCAAGTTGCTCCCTCACACAGCCTGTTTCTATCTGTGTTTGAAATTCATGTGATCAAGGCCTGAGAAATGAGCTGTGACTCATCCTCCAACCCTGTGGTCCCAGCTGGTCCTAGTTGCATCAACCCGCCCATCTCTCAATGTCTTTCTGGAGATAAATCTGTGATGGAGCTGTTGGGACCTTGTGGGTAGGTGTTCTTGTTTGTAGCTAATTTTGTGGACTTTTTTTTGGGTTGGAGATGAGGGGTGCTTAAGGAGATGTTTTGGCAGGGTGGGTGCATCAGGGCAGGTCTGCTGGGGGTGGGTGGCTGGTTTGTTGTTCTTTCCCTCTTCCTTGGATGCTGTGATGGGTTTTAGTTGTGAGTGCAACTGCTTTGGGGTTTCTTCAATGCCTTGGGCTCCTGAGTGTCCCTCCAACTGCCCAGTGTTGACTTGCTGCTGAGGAGCAGCAGCTGTAAGGGCTGGGACCAGGTCAGAGCTCCGGCTCTGCCAGAGCGGGCTGCCCTCTACCTTTGGTGCAGGGGCTCCTACCTCGCCATGCTGGTCCCTGGTGAATGCACCTCCCTTGCTGTGCTGAGCACAGCTATGAGTGCTGTGTATGAGCTGCAGCTCCATGCCTGGCATAGCTCTGTTGCTTCCTGATGAGTGAAGCTGACCTGCACTTGCTGATGGCTCTTGGGTTATTCTTCCCTTGAGTTTGTTTCTTGGCCTCTTTTGGGCTCTTGGTGGCCTCGCTCTCATGGTCACCTTGAAGTGACAGGCTTGGGCAGGATGGTTTCCAAGCACTCATAGATGAGATGTTACCTTTGAGTCTCAGTTAAGGGAACCAATTATACAGCACGTTCAGCAGCTTTTAACCCATGCCTATTCTTTTCAGAGGCTGATTTGCTTGTATGGTGCCAGAATAACAAAAATATTGATGGAAAGTGGTTGGTTTTTGTTTGTGGGTTTTTTTTTCTTTTTTGTTTGTTTGCTGGATTGTTTGTTTGTTTGTTTTAAACCAAGGCAAAGACCATTCATCTTTCCTAACCAAGGAGATGCTCTCAGTCACCTGCTGGTACTTGGTGATGTTGAAGAGGGGAGGGGGGAGATGCTCTTCTGGGCCTCGCCATGTAGAGCACATGGGCAGCTTATTCAAAATCAGTATCTCAGGCTTATACCTCACCTGATAAAGGAGAGTTATCCAGCTTGGCTGAAGTCCAAAAATTTGAGAAAGCAGCTTATAAATGTTGGGGATCAGAGCTTTGTAGAGACACTTAAAAGTCCCTTATGGCTTCCTTGCTGCACAAGCTGGCAAAAGGCGAGTCCATCTCTCATGAGAGCGTTGAGTAATAAAGCAGCTGGAATCATTTCTCAGCAACTGAGCCTGGCAGGTTGTGTGTGCAAGGCTGCTCACTTATTATATATATTATATTATATTTCTACTGCTGTCAGGGCATTGAGACTACTGAGGCCTTAGGGTCCAGTTTGACTTGAAAATCCACCAGTGTGAAAGGAAAATGAAGTGTGATTCTGACCTAGTCCAAGCTCTTCTTTTTCAGTTGTTGAAGAGACAGAAATTCATTCCTGCTCTAGTTGGCTGTTGAAAGGTAATTTTGTTTGCAAACATCATTTCGTATAAATGTTTTTTCCTAGGAATAGCATTTTCCATGGAGCTGCTTAACAGAGAACAGGCTCCTTGATTCCAACACTTCCCTGTTTTGAGCTCCTGCAGAAAAATTTTGGCACTTCCGATTGCTCCTTGGATGAGCCAGTGAATGGGCAGTTGTGGACTGCAACGTAGGGATTGGGAAGAATGTGCTCCTTGGCATGGAAATGCCGTCCTCGAGCTGCTGATGGCTCCAGGGCTGTTACATATGGGAATGGAGGCTCCTGGCCACAAGCTCCAGGACCTAAGTTTCCTGCCTGGTATCTCTGGGAGTTATGGAGGACACGAAGAGGGACTGGACATGGTGAAATTCTTCTAGCATCTTCCCTAGCCACAGTGCTCAGGGCTGCTCCTATGGCACCAAGGAGCCTCACATGGATTTAGCCTGGCAAGCAGAAGAGCAGGAGTGGAGGAAGGCCAGTCCACCTTGTTTGCCTGCAGTTCCCTCTCGCACTCACTCCTGCTGCATAAGGAATGAACAAAGTCATGGGGCTGCTGAAATCGGACACCTCCAGTGACAGCCTGTGGCAGCTGGAGCCACAGCCACCTCCAGGGCTCTGCCAGGGACTCTGGACTGGTTGCAGCAAGCAGGGCATGGGGCCTTGCTGTGGGTGCTGGGGACAATGTGAGGCCTCAGGAGAAGGTAGGGGCTCTGCACTACTCGGGAAGCCCAAAAAATCTGAGCGCATCATACCGCCACAGGAGCTGCAATACCACCCTTCCCTATCTGCAAAACCCAGCTGCAGCTATTTTTTGCCCACTGTTGAACCCAGCAAGCTCCTCCGGCTCCTCGAAGTCTCCTGGTCCTAGGAGAAGTGGTTGGTTCATCCCTGCCATGGGTCTTCTGAGCATGTCCCCAGGGGACCTTCAATGGTCTTGTGCCTTTAACTTGAGTTTCAAGGTTGCTGGCCTAGGTAGAAGAGAAGGCTGAGGACAGGCTGCCAGAGCTGGTCAAGCAGAGAATGAAATGGATGTAAATCAGGAAAAACTCTGGTGTCTTGCAGAGTCTCTGAACCCAAAGGGCCAGGAATCAAACTTTCCACAATGGGTCAGACTGAAAAGAAGCAAGTCTAGGGACTGGACACTGCATTAGTGGTGGTCTCCATCTAAGAGACTGCACCAAATATGGGATTCAGCCCACCCAGCATCCAGCAGAAGCAAGCCCTAAGTGGTGAGCAATGCCCCTGCCACTGAGGGTATCGCATGTCCTTGGGTTATGGTAGAGTCTAAGGAAAATCCATTTTGGAATTCAATGGAGTGGTAGTAAGGGAGCATGGTGAGGATGTTTTCAATACAGTTATTCACCGCTGTTTGAAATCAATACCTGATTTTTAAATGCTGATGTTTATCTTTGGAGATATGAATCATGTGTCAATACTAGTTACGTCCTGATAATCTGTACCCATGGGGGCTGTAAGTGTTGAATTCCATTAACTACCACTGGCTAAAGGTTTCCCTGCCTTGGTTTTAACCATAGAGGGATTTGAAGTTGAGGGTTAAGAGCAGAAACAGAAGTAGTGATTTTTCTGGGACAGATGCTCAGCAGATGTAAAGCAACAGACACATAGAGGCATCTGAACTGTCGTTGCTGCTTTGCAGGGTCAATGTTCAATTTTGACGTTGTTTAAGAATTGCTTTTTGCAAGTTGAACAAAACTTTCCACCTACCCTAATAGTGTTCTTCAGAAAGTTCATGATGGCTAATTTTAAGTTTGCATGTGAAAGCACATGACAAATTAGCAGAATTTCAAACAGAGAGGGGAGGGGGAAAAAAAAAAGAGGAGATGATTAAATGTAGCCTTAGGCAACTCCATGAACTATGAAGCGGGATCACTGCAACTCTACAATGCAGGACTGAGAATAAAGATGCATTGAGCATCCCTGCACAATTCTTCTCCCTTTGGTCTTGCAACTATACTATTATCTTAGTAATGAGCATTTTTTAAAGTCATTTTAAGGGAGGAGCTTGAATATCAATAGATCCTCAAGGATTTATTAAGAATCGGTCCTTGAGGGCTCCAGTTCAAGTTCAGCTTCCTACAAGTCTGGTGTGTCTGCTGCTGTCTTCTAGTTGTATTGCCAGCTCTCTGACAAAGGCAGGTTTCTTTCCCAGAGAGATTCTAAAAACAAACAAGTCCGGGTTCACTGCTCCCGCATGGATACAGACCAATTCTCCATCCCGCCCACACCCTGTCCTTGGCACAGATTCTTGGCAGCATCTTCTCTGCTGATGTCAGGGGGGCATGAGCAGAATCATCAGTCAGGGTGCAAGTCTCTTGTGTTCCTTATGGATGGGAATGGGTGCCCTTACCCACAGGATGTAGCGGATAAGACCCTGGAAAAACTGTAAAGAGCACTATGGCACCACAGATAAAAGGGGACTTGTCTTATATAAATAAAGCTTGTCCTCTCCATAATTGCGCATAGAGATGTTTACTGTCTACCAAAATGCCCTTAGTATTTCTAATACTTTGGCCGTTAACATATAGACTAGCAGGACTCTTAGTGTGCTTTCCAAGCAAAAGAGGGTTTTTTTTTCCCTCTTAACCAAGATGATGGGGGATGTAGGACCTCGTGCTTCTGGCTCCAAAGGCATGGTGGGGTGGCAAGTCCTCTTGCTGAGATTTTTGTACTGAGCGGTACCCATTGCCTGCACCGAAGAGAACAGCCGAGGATGTGCTGCGGCATTGCCCAAGGGTCTGTGCCGCACAGCTGGGTCTGTGCCACACTTGGTGGTATCTAGTTCTGTTGGACAATCCTGGATTATAAAATTACTCTTACGAAGATTGCCAGCCAGTGCCAGACTGCAGCTACTGAGCTCATGACATGCCCTGGAAAACGCCCAATGCAAAAGTATTTTCTGATCAGAGGACTGAATGAGGATCTGGGGAGGGAAGCAGTGGATGTGGTCCCTCATTAGCGCGCGTGATTCCTTGCTCTAGAGGACAAGCAATGCCACTTGCAAATCCATTATTTCCAGAGCTGCATGCTGACAAAAGTGTGCTGAGTTTCTGCCACCACATGGTATTGAGTCCTGAGCTTTTAAATCCTCAAAATAGTATATTGTGCAAAGGAGTGGGTGTCTCTCCCTGGCCACTGAGCTTCCCTCTCACCAGCAGGCTGGGTGCAGGCATCCTGAGAGCAGAATGAGAACATGGCTGGCCTGCCACACATTCCGGGCCCTGAGCACCTCCGTCCCTTCACGCCCGCGTCACTGGCTGCCATTGAGCAGCGCATCGCCGAGGCGGAGGCGCTCAGGATAAAGCGGCAACATGTGGAGATGCCCGAAGAAGAGGAGATCAAGCCCAGCAGCGACCTGGAGGCTGGGAAGAACCTGCCACTCATCTATGGTGATCCCCCCTTGGAGCTCATTGGGACACCTCTGGAGGACTTGGATCCTTTCTACAAGGACAAGAAGGTAAGGGGCAGAGCTGACGGTAGATGTGGTTGTCCCCGAAAGAAGAGTAAATCTTTTTCCCCCGTGCACACCCTGGGGTCTCATCTGAACCCTTCTTGCTGAGTCAACTCTTGAAAATGACCCCAAGGTGGGCTGATGGTTTCTCTGAATTAGAACCATCTGCATGGTGGTGCTTGGCCATCAGAAAGAGCATCATCTGCTCCTTCCTTGCCCCTGGTCTTTTGAAATCCATATATGTGCATGGAAAGATCTAACTGATTACAAGAGTTTTTCAGGAAGGCAAACAATCTCCCTCTTCTTGTCTCCGCAGACGTTTATAGTCCTCAATAAAGGCAAGTCCATCTTCCGCTTCTCAGCAACCCCAGCTCTCTACCTGTTGGGACCCTTCAACCCAATCCGGAGAGGAGCCATCAAAGTGCTTATACATTCATATCCTTGATGAGGAGAGCATCAGTCTCTCCATTGCCAGGTCAAAACCTGATGCGTGGACTATGAGCATGCCTAGGAAAGGACTAAGATAGGGATTTGCTGGTGGTGTAGGAGGAAAACCTCCTTGGCCAGCCCCACACATGGCCAAGACCTCCTGTTGAGCCTCCCCAGCGCTTTTGTGCCTTCCCAAGGAGCAGCTACTCAAAGTGCCTGATGAGCTTCAGTTTGGTCAGAGCAGGGAGGACAGTTACGAGGTCAGGCTTTCTGAGAAAGCCGAAGTTCTCTCAGATCTGCAGAGCCTCAAAAAGAAGAAAAAATGTTTACAGAGCAGGAGATCCTTTCCCCGTGGGAACAGACTTTGGGAGCTTTGGCAGACGGAACTAGGATATCAAAGTATGGGGAAGGAAGCAGTGTGAGAAGTTTTGATGCCTTTAGTGAAAGGTATGCAGAGATTGGAAATTAGGGAAGGTTTCCAGGAGCAGAAAGGAGGCTAGAATAAATGAGGTGTGATTCTGACAGAGCTGTGGGTGGCAGCAGAGGTTTGAGGACCAGGAGGTTGGAGGTAGGAGGATGATTATGGCAGTGTCTTGTGGAGAGTGGTAGAAGCTGTGTTCTGGGATGATGGCGGGGAACAAGCACAGGGTGCAAAACAGAGGCAGGTCCATCACAGTGGAGATGAGTAAAGGAGATAAAAGGAAATGCGAGGTCCTGAACAGTCTTGTAGGAGCAGAGAGATTGAGGAGAGTGTAAGCATGGGACCTAGCCAGGAGATCTCCACTTGCCAACTAGAGCATGGTAGCAAGGCAAGAGCCAGGACAGGAGACAATTCTCAGCTCTACACCCTCACGTGCCCTTCAGCAAGCAGAAGTAATGCCATAGCCATGGAGTTTCTCCTTGACCAAGTTTTAAATTATTCAGCATGTTCATCATGATCACAATTTTAACCAACTGTGTGTTCATGACAATGAGCAACCCCCCGGCATGGTCCAAGAATGTGGAGTAAGTCCTTTATACACCCTGATATCTCTTCTTCACAGGGGAATATCCCAGCATATGTCCTCCTGGAGATGCAGGACCAATGCTGACGAAGCACTGCATTCAGGCCCTCGTGGGAGGAGAGGTGTTTTATGGAGACGGTGGTGGCCCTTGTGGTCTCGGATCTTCCGTCTTTACAGAGGGCGGGCAGCCAGCCACTCCTGTGGACTTATGGAGACATCTCAAGTGTAATGGAGTCCAAAAACCCTCTGTGACAGGAGTCTGCTGCAGAGCAGCTTGAGCTGGGTCCATGCCAATGGTTTGGGACGCTGGGCAGCTTGCTCCCCAAGATGACCTTGCTGTCCACAGGCAGGGACTCTCCAAGATGGCCTTGCTGCCCTGGCCACAGGCAGGAGTTGACAAAGCCTCGTGGCACTCATGCTTGTCCTGAGCTGGCCCCCTGACCGAGACAAGCATCCCATCTTCCTTTTTGAGTCATTGTTCCCGTTTTAGATACGCCTTCACTGGCATATACACTTTCGAGTCCCTGATCAAGATACTGTCAAGAGGCTTCTGCATCGACAACTTTACATTCCTACGGGACCCGTGGAATTGGCTGGACTTCATGGTCATCTCCATGGCGTGAGTTTGTTGGGACAGAGTGGGGGGCCAGGCTGCCAAGCTCTGGTTTTGCCACCTTGTCTCAGAAAGGGACCTGGGGGAGGAAAACGGATTGACAAGAGCATGGACAGAATCTCTGCCCCATCTGATGCCACCTCCTCTCCCGTCTCACAGCTATATCACAGAGTTCGTGGACCTGGGCAACATCTCAGCTCTGAGGACCTTTCGTGTTCTTCGTGCCCTGAAAACTATCACCGTAATTCCAGGTAAGAGTCAAAGAGCTTCCATCTCAAGTTCTCCCTTTCCTTGAGCTCAACTTTTTTTTTCCCATGGTTGAAGCTTCGTTGGTTCTCCTTTAACACTTCTGAGGAAAAAAAGAAAGTATTTGATAACATTCATATGTTTTCCAATTAATAATTCAGCTTTTGAATAGGCCTAATACAGTTTGGAGAATAGGACTTTACCTAACTAGTTGGAGAGTGGGGGAAAAAAAATCTGGCATGATGACAGGGCTAAAAATCATATGTATTTGGACAAGTATGTCAATATGAGAAAGCTGCTTTAGAGTTGATGTCTGAATGTCCTGGCTTTACCCATCAACTATTTGGAGGCAGTGTCAATAATAAAAAATCTCCATTTCAAAGCTCCATTGAGGATCTGCCAACCTCCTCTCTGCCACTGTATAGCGTGGGGTGAGAGAAAGACTTAATCCCTGAGCTTAATGCAAACTGTCACTTCTGTCACCTTTCCTCAGAAGCAACTAGGCCAGATTGGAGGGGCCAGCTGGGCTCTCGACCGATGGCTGTAGGGCAGCACATGAGTGTCTCGGAGCAGGGAAGCTTCTTTACAGCCAGAGCTCGGAATGTTCAACCTCTTCTTGCTGGGCCTGGCAGCTTTTCTGAGTGTCAAATGACCTGGTGGTCCTGGTGATTATGACTCCCTCAAAAACAGATTTTGAAGAGATCAGCAAAAAAGTAAAATGAAAAGGAATCAAAGCTGCTGGCTTAAGATTGTCTGACTTGCAAAGCCCAGGTGGTATCTGGTCTGAAGAGGGATTTATCCAAGGGGGGCTGTTTTCAGAGATGAATTTACCCTGCTGAGACAAATGTGGGGACAGGCAGAGTGGCAGCAAAGGACTAACATGGGGCAGAGCGTGGAACCTGGGCCCAAGTGGCAGACATGGTGAACTTCTCTACTGGGGGGACCTCCTAGGTTCAACCAGCATTCACTTAGGATGTATCACATTGGCCGCGATGAACTCAGTAACAACGCCTTCATCCCTAGGACTGAAAACAATTGTTGGGGCACTGATCCAATCCGTGAAGAAGCTCTCAGATGTCATGATCCTCACTGTCTTCTGCCTGAGCGTGTTCGCCCTAATTGGCCTTCAGCTCTTCATGGGGAATCTTCGAAACAAGTGTGTGCGGTGGCCGCCTCCTGTCAATGACACCCTAATGGGGGAATTCATAGAGTTTGGCAACAACACGTGGGCCAACACAACGCTCTACAGCAATCTCACCAGCAACAGCACCTTTGATTTTGAGGCTTATCTCAATGATGAAGGTAAACGCTTACAGCTCCCCTCTCTATTGACTGATTACCCTGGTTTGCTCTTCACTTTCCCCTCTTCTTTCTCTGTGTCTGCCCAAGATGTCTTGCTCGTACAGACCTTTCTACCAAGGTGCTTCTACAGTATTGAAGCTGCACATGGAGATGTGGGTGAAATAGGTTGTGCATGATCACAGAATGGACAGATGGGACTAAATAACCCTTGTCAGGGAAAGCCGAGTTCCCTGAGGATACTAAACTCTTCCAGGAAGGTTTCATCATGCAGAGCTGTATGGAGAGGGTACCCGTGTGCTGTACTGCTGTGCTGCACTGCAGTGCTGAAAATGGAAATGCTATAACTAAATTATTTTGTCAGGAAATCCCACATGTGGTCACAGATCAAAGGTAGAAACTTTGCCTATAGCAAGATGTGCTCAGGGATATGCTCCAAAAGCTGTTACCCTCAGAGGCTTTGGGAGCCCCGACACATTTCTGCAGCAAGCCAAAGCACTGCTAGGCAGCCCTCGAGACTGATTTCTGCTCACAGAGCTATGTAGTGGTGGGCTGGGCTCTGCATGGATGTTTCACATCTTGTTTAGGACACTCAGCAGAACTCAGCAGAAGGTCAGGTTACAGCTTAGCTGCTTTACCCAACTGTATAAGTAGCCCTGAGATTAATTACAGGAAGGTTTCTTTGTAGAGGTGCAAATTCAATTTATAGGACGTAATGAATGCAGTGCAAATAGCAACAGCATGTTGTGGCTGTGTGCTCAAGTTAGCAGATCTTTGGGCCGGGCCAATGCATATTGCCTGGAGTTTTGTCAGTGAGACATCTCTTAGATGATGTCACGTAGGTTGAACAACAGCCAGGTGGCAGGAAGGCAGGCACAACCTGGGACGCTCCAAGGAGCTCCAGCAATCCCTGTGAAACAGATGATTCCTGAAAATGTTGAAGTAGGTGATGCCTGAAGGGGGACTGAACTGTCCTTCGTGTTCTCCTAGGGATGGGTGTTTCCATGTATTGATCCACACGTCCCCGGGGTAGGTGACACACAATGCCATCTCCCTTGGCTCAAGCGGTTGTTGTCTGTGCTTGAGCTGTAAAGACAAACTTTAATGACTTCTGGTCTTGCCTTTGTGAGTGTTTATTTTTTGCTCTCCAGGGAGGAACTGGGTGGGATGGGAGCAGCAGGAGAAATGCATCGATCATGGAACAGCAGTAGGCTCTTTTCCCGGGCCTTTGGGGGGCCCTGCAGTTCCCATGCACCCAGTGTCCCCTGGAAATGCCTGACTCTTTTGTATACTTTCCCAGTAAAACATATTGGCCCTGGATTATGTGAGAGAGCAGAGATCCCAGCAGCTGTTCACCTGAGCACGTTTCATTGGCATTCCTGGTGCCTTCATTCACTTCTATGAATGTTTGTGCTGGTAATGGATCA
Source organism: Nothura maculosa (assembly GCA_032353885.1). NCBI lineage: Eukaryota > Metazoa > Chordata > Aves > Tinamiformes > Tinamidae > Nothura > Nothura maculosa. The sequence continues at coordinate 37,064 of JAUBOD010000305.1, forward strand.
CATGTAAATATATCTTCCCAGGAGGCCTGGCCCTGGCCCCTTGACCATTTCTAAAGCTCTTTGTAGGCTTGGGAGTCATTCAATTGAGTAGGTGAAACCAAGCAAAGAGATCTGCCTGAGCTGGTGCCACACAAAACAATCCAAAAAAGCAAGGTCAGTAGAGAAGAAATAGCCCTGAGCCCAAAGCTGGGATGCTGGGGAATATGCTTGACAGTAAGGAGCTGCCAAGAATTTGGCAACAGATGCCAACAATTTTAATGTCCTGCTCTTTTCCTAACTGCAAAGCAAATTTCTACTTTTTGGATGGAGCGCTGGATGCCCTGCTCTGCGGGAACAGCAGTGATGCTGGGTGAGTGGAGCTTGTGCTGGCAGTCGAGTCTTCCCGAGGATTCCCTGGGAGGGGGAAGATGGTGGGTGCAGCAGCCTGCAGGACCACTTGTGCTTAGTGAAGCGCCGAGCTGGGAAGGGGTGCTGGGAGCCCGAGGGTGGTGGGCTCTGAGCGTCAACCACCAGGGCACCCCGACTGTATCAGCCCAGGGATGTTCTGGTTAACAAGGGACTATTTTAGGGGGTTAAGCATTTTCTTGGGGGTAGTCCTGGGACTGGGGCAGGTGGGACTGAAAGACTGACTCAAGCCTGTTGCCACTGTGGCTCTTTTGGTAGGAAGTGCCCTGAAGGTTACCAGTGCATTAAAACGGGGAGGAACCCGAACTATGGCTACACCAGCTACGACACCTTCAGCTGGGCTTTCCTCTCTCTCTTCCGCCTCATGACACAGGACTTTTGGGAGAACCTCTTCCAGCTGGTAGGCTTGCTCCTTCTTGGAGACAGGGATCCAGCAGAATGCCACAGACAATAGAATGGGCAAGTGGGAGATGATCGGCCTCCTTTTTGGCCACCGTTGGAGGCACAATAAATGTTTCAGGAGACCAGGAGTCTCAACCAGAGATGTCCACGTATCTTACGCTCCTTCAGAGCAGAGACATGACCTTCAGCAATGCTTGCCAGGGTCTGGCATGGCCGCTGTGTCTCAGCACTCGGGAGACGGAAGCAAAATGTTGCATTTCCTACCATGAATAAGTAGTTGCTTAACACAAGGTGAAACCTTTCATTGCAAGAGTCACTGAGGTGGGGTAACACTGAGAGAGTAAACAGGCCATGGGGCCACGTGGCATGATATCCACCACCTCCTTTTTCCCCACAGACGCTGCGTGCAGCGGGGAAAACATACATGATCTTCTTTGTGGTGGTTATATTTCTTGGTTCCTTCTACCTCATCAACCTCATTCTTGCGGTGGTGGCTATGGCCTATGCAGAGCAAAATGATGCTACAATGCTGGAAGCACAGCAGAAAGAGGAAGAGTTTCAGCAGCTCATGGAACAACTGAAAAAGCACCAGGAGGAGCAAGAGAAACAGGTTGGTAGTATGCACAGAGAGAACAGGGAACCTGTGCCCTAGGAATAGGTGGGGAAGAGATAGTGGCAAGTGTAGTGTCATCTCTGTTTCTGCAAAATCCAAGAATAAGCCCTGCTTGCTCTGCAGTAAGAAAAGATGAGAAGGGAGTGAGTAACTATATTTTGAGTCACCAGATGAACATTAAAAATGGAAAAAAAAAATAATTTCCCCAATTTGTCTCCAAAGGCCAGCACAGAGAGCACCAAGAGGTAGTAGATTGCTATAGTGAGGATAAGTATTGCTCGAGCAAATGAAAGGAAGACGTGAATAGTAACATAAAAATTCACAGAAGTAATAACGCATCTTTGTTCAGCTTATCAAGGGCAGGGAGCCTG
>JAUBOD010000305.1:38954-66300 GCA_032353885.1 Nothura maculosa
GAGCCTGCACAGGCAGATCCCCACTGGGGTGAAAAGAAGCATTTAAAGAAGTTAGGGCAGTTGCAGCAAAGCTAAATGAATTAACAAACGATTTGTCTTTGACCGCCAATGCAGATAGAATCAAGGGCTCAGGAGATCCGGAAAGGTCCCTGCATCCTGATGCTCTTTCAGAGCAGAGACGCGATTCTTGGCTCTGCTTGCCTGAGTCTGACCCCACTGCTCTCTCCCAACACCTACACTAATGCATATATCTGATGCTGTAGACAATTTGCAGTGATATTTTGCACAGCTGGCATCAGATTGACTGATCTCTGAACTGCCTGATTTTTATCCATTTGCTCCATTGTAGTCCTGGGGCATTACCTTAGGCTTTTTCCAGTCCTTAGGTTTCTCTCCTCGGCACAATAAACCTATAGAAATGTGGTAAAAGCTCCTCTAATGTCTAATGCTGCTGCCTCACCACTTTTAATATGTTCTAATCATTTAGATTAGAATTAATATGTTTTTGCCTACATAAGCAGCATCCTCAGGAGACATCCTCAAAAAACTAATTGTTAGCCTGGGCAAAAAAAAAACCAGCTTCCTCACTTAGAGATGCAAAATAGTATTTTACTTTTCCTGCAGCCTCTGCATCTCCTTGCTTATTTGTGTCCAGCAACAACATCCTCCAAAGAAGTGGCTTTTGCTCTTATCTAGCCATTACTGTTTGTAGAATTTCTATGAGCGGGTCCTGCCCGAGAGATGAAGACTCCAGACCTGGGCATCAATCTAGTGCCATTTGTTTCCTGAACAAATTAACCAATGTGTTTTCCAGAAGTTTTATTAATGGGAAAATCTCTTTCCTTATTGCTGTCAGGCATGTGGAAGACCCAGAGAGGATAGGGCTGAGGGCCTGGGCAAAGCAGCTACAAGAAATAGACACACAAATCTATTTCATATCCATAACAGTAATAAGAGTGTGGAAATCCTTTTATATCTGAGCCTTCTGTGGTCCTGGCTCCCAGAGTGGGCTAACTGTTTTCCAGACAGGAGACCCAGGTTTCTTCCTGCTCCACTGCAGTGCCATGAGCACTTGCTAATGAGAATCCACAAAGGCAAGCGTGATTGAAGTCAGGGTCATACTTTTCAAATGGAAGTATCACTTTTTGTAAGTTAAAATGTTTCCTAGGTTACTCAGTCCCTCTTTGGCTTCATCACCCCTGTGGGACGGTCCTGTGTGCTGCAGACATCCGGGTGATGCGTGTGTTTTTCTGACACAGCTGCAGGACAGGCGGTCCAGTGGTAGTTCCCTGCCCAGCAGCATGGCAGCGAAGAAAAGCGACTCGGAACAAGGCTTGAGCAGCGACCAGGACAAGGCCAAAGACTGCAATGGACGAGTGGTTCCTAAGGTTGTGCTGGAGCGGTCCGCTACAATGATCAACGTATGTGCTTGGCTTTGTGTGTCATTGCCTCCCCTTGAGTGTGCTCACCCCATATACTCCAGCAGAGGGACCAAGGGAGATCCAAAATGCCACAACCCATCCCCATCGCCCAATGGTTAGAGGTTGCAGACCACCTGTAGCTCCCGCATTACATCCTATATCTGTGAACCATGTCTCTGCCTTTCTTTGTTTTTCTGTTGTATCTTTAAGCACATTAGATAGTCTCCAGCACTCTGTGTTCATCCACTGTGGCCTCATCTCCTTCTAGTTCAATCCCACCAATGAAGCAGAGAAATCAAACCACAACCACCTCATTGTGGGTAGCCAAGATGGGTCAGGCCTTGAGAAAAGAGTGGGAAGCGCGGTCAGCGTCCTCTCCAGTGCCGTAGAAGGTATGTTCTCCCTCAAACCAGGTGAGAGGTGTTTCAAAGCAACTGGGCTCGAGGTGCTCAGCACATGCCAGTGATGCAGGTTGTTCCAAGTCTCCTGCCTGCTGCTAGGGGTTGGGCATAGGGAACTGTGTGCTGATATGAGCAGAATTGGGGCCTCTGTTCTCTGGCTGATCTGCCTTCCCTGATCCGTGGTTTGGAGGGTCAGATCCACAGGGTCACTGCTGGGTTCTCCATTCAACCTTCATTAAAGATTCATAGATATTCCTGATTGCAGCAGGATCTCAACAGAGGTCCTTTCTGTAGGATTCAGGTGATCTTTCTACATTGTGAGGACAGATATTGATGTCATTTCTCCTTCCTGCCCTCAGAGTTGGAGGAAGCTCACCAGAAGTGCCCGTCTTGGTGGTACAAATTTGCCCGCATGTTCCTGATCTGGAACTGCTGCCCTTTGTGGCTGAAGCTGAAAGAGTTTGTCAAGATGGTGGTGATGGACCCCTTCGTGGACCTGGGCATCACTATCTGCATCGTGCTCAATACACTCTTCATGGCCATGGAGCACTACCCCATGACAGAGGAGTTTGAGAACGTGCTCTCCGTGGGGAACTTGGTAGGCAGCTACATGCATCCTGTCCTTTCAAATTCACATTCTAGCAATCCACGTGAGGGACAGATCCCTTGAGAGACAGATCCCTTGATGTGCCTATGTGGCATGTGAGCAGCACTCGTGCATGCCTGGAAAGCTCCTTCCTAGCTGCTGAGAGAGAGCTTGGGGTTTGGTCACAGCATTCTTGCTAACAAGATGGGCTTCAGGATGTGACTGAGATCAAGAGAACTGTGAAGGTGATGGGATCGATCACCCATTCCTCCTTTTCTTCTGCAGCTTCTGATCAGATGCCCATCTCACCCAGTGTGCCTCAGTATTGCCAATGCATGGCATGGCTTTGCAGATCTTTCCTGAGCCACCCTGGGGTCAGGCCCATGCTGGTGCCAACCCTGCCTGGTGGCATGCTGTCCTTGCAGTGCAGGCGGTGTCCTTGCAATGTTGGATGGCTGTGTGGCAGAGCAGGGGATAATTCTTGGTAACCTCCAGCATTCAGAATTTGAAAACCTCCAGCAGCATCAAAATAATAATAGTGGCCTTTTCCACTCCTGTGCGAATTCACTACAAATTTGTACTGTTCTGATTGCATGGGCATTTTTAGTAGCCTGCTCTAGCTGCTTCTCTTTAGTTCTCATGGTACGTGACTCTGAGCTGGGTGCAGTTTGGGACAAATCCATGAGACCTCAAGGAGCAGCCTGAGGCCAGGGTAACAGAGGGACGGAAGAGCTCCATCGGAAGCTGAGCTCCCTGCCTCCTCTCCTCCCACCTTGCCTGGCCTTCTGCCTGCTTCCAGCACCTGCCGAGACCTCTCTGTACACAGGCGCTTGAGTGACACATGCTGGGGCCCAAGCCATGGGCCGGCAGGATGACGCTGGGCACATAGCTGCTTTGTATCTCATTTCATTCAGGAAATACAAGGGGATTAATCGGCTATTGCTCAAAGAACTGTTGTGCTGCAAAAATGACTCTGGTGTTTCCTCTGAGCTGGTGGCATTTTCTGTCTGCATCTAAACTCCAGAGCCCAGCAGGGATAGGGACAGAGGAGCCAGCAGGGATAGGGAGACAGGTTGTTGTGAAAGGCAAGATTGGATCAGGGACAGCTCTCCTGAAACCCTGCCATAGGGGTTTCTGCACTCATCTACCTGTGCACAAGGTCTCATCAGCCCAGTCTAGCTCAGAAAAATCAGTGAAGAGAACAGAGACAAGAGGGGCTGATCAGGTGGCAGGAGGAGCAAGAGGGACACCCATGGGTTGGCACGAATCGAGCCAGGTTGGGGACTGGTTGCGCTGTCCTGAAGCATTCCTTCAGCCTTTCCTTTCTGCAGGACAGAGGCAAGGATTTGCATATCCCAGTGCAGTCTGTCCCCAGTGCAAAACTTGCTGTCGGGCCCTGTCTAGAAATGCAATTGCTCCGAGGATGCTAATTGTCACTTAGCCGATCCCACTCTGGAGTAATGTGATAATGTACAGGGTCATTATAGTCCCAGGAAAATAGTAATGTAGGGAAGCTGGATCAGCTTTCACAGCACGAGGCTCGGGGCAGTGCCAGTGGACAGGGGCAGCCCAGTAGCAGCCCAGTTCCCAGCGCTGGGAATCCCCTGTGATTCAGCAATAAGTCAGAGGGTTTGCTTTGCCAGGGAGACTTCTTTCCCTCTGCCAGCACGCACCTCTGCCAAGTCTTTTCGGAAGCGATCGGTAACCAATATTCCCAACCCAGCCTTGCAAGCGATGCTGGACTCTCATTCTCGGGCACGGCTACAGCTGCATAGTGCAGGAGATGCATAGGGAGCACCCCAAAAACATAAGCTGCCACCCACCACTGCCACCTACCATTGCCACCCATACCCAGGCTCAGCCCTTGCTGTCATGCACATTCACGGGGTACTGTTTCTCACAGGTCTTCACAGGGATCTTCACTGCGGAGATGGTCCTGAAGCTCATCGCACTGGACCCCTACGAGTACTTCCAGCAAGGCTGGAACATCTTCGACAGCATCATTGTCACGCTGAGCCTGGTGGAGCTGGGCCTGGCCAACGTGCAGGGGCTCTCTGTGCTCCGCTCCTTCCGCCTGGTAGGTGCTGTGGGGCCAAGCTGTGCATGACGATTGTGGATGGTGTCACCTTTGGCATGGGGAACATCATCTTTGAGCTCCCTGACTGTGGCAGTCACCACCTTATCCTATGCATAAATGATAATTTTGCTAATCAAGAGATGTTTAGGAGGGATTGTGTTCATTCCCAAGCAGCCAAGCGTTTAGTTCTTCCTCTCCTAACAGAATAGCAGTGCGAACATCTAATCTTGTCTCTGTGACCCGGCTGACACCTTGTGGCAAAGAAAGTCCCAGGCAACTCAATGGATTGTCTCCTTCCTCATTGCAGCTAAGGGTTTTCAAACTTGCCAAGTCCTGGCCCACCCTGAATATGCTCATCAAGATCATTGGCAACTCGGTGGGTGCCCTGGGGAACCTCACGCTGGTGCTGGCCATCATCGTCTTCATCTTTGCTGTTGTGGGGATGCAGCTCTTTGGGAAGAGCTACATGGAGTGCGTGTGCAAGATCTCCCAGGACTGCACGCTGCCCCGCTGGCACATGCATGACTTCTTCCACTCCTTCCTCATCGTCTTCCGCATCCTCTGTGGAGAGTGGATTGAAACCATGTGGGACTGCATGGAAGTGGCCGGCCAGACCATGTGCCTCATTGTCTTCATGATGGTCATGGTTATTGGGAACCTTGTGGTGAGTAAAGCAGCCTGGAATGGGCACCTGGTAAAACGGGTCATCTACAGAAATCTTCCTGTAGAATGGATCTTGCAGGATTTGTATAGGAGCAGAGCCATAGGGTTAGATTTTCCACCTGTATACCCAAAGGCCAGCATGGGGCTAGGTTGTGTGCTCAGGTCTCCATAATCTAGGATAAGAACCAGCTTCTGCCTGAGGCACTTTATGCTAAAATCAGATAAGGAGCAAAGTTTGATGATGGACTGAAGGGAGATATGGGAGTAAATCTGGGACCAAGGGAAGCTCATGCTAAGACAGCACTTTCCTCTCCATGTGGCTTTAGCTCTCTCAAGCTCCAGGATGAGCACCCATCTGCCGGTCCTTTCCCTCCAACTCTGCAAGCCTGTGTGCCCTGGTGAACCCCAGCCACAGCCACCTCCTTCCCAGCCCGTTGGCTTCCTCGTCCTCATGCCCTGGACCTGTCCCTGTTTACCTCCCCTCTACCTAAGCCGTTACTGCAGCTCAATGCTGCCCACACTGCAAGTGCCAGGCGAGGGTCAAGTCCTTTCTAAACTTGGTATCCTGCTTGCTGGCGGCTTTCAAGCTTGTTTTCCAGGCTCTGCAGGCCCTGCTCTCCCTTCTCAAGGAGCTAGGCGGGGGAGGGAAGTGCAGAGGCTTGCCGAATTGCTCCTATTACTTGCCGAGGTTGTGTAAGCCCTTTGGAATTTGCTTTGAAAGACTATCTGCTAAGGTCGCTGCTGGCACCTCCCTCCACACGCCAGCCCGCTGCTCCACGCCCGGGCCGGCATGGCCCTCCAGTGACGGCAGTGCAGATTTTGTGCCTTTAACTCAGGATTCAGGTCGGGGACTTCATTCTGAAAAAGAAAGTTGGAATTGGGGTACATTGCCCACAGCTGATCCCACAGCTTATCCCACACATATGAAGCTTTGAAGCTTCATAGTGATCGTGACCTGAAGCCAAGGGCAATCACTTCCATGTCTGCCTTGATCCAAAACCCTTCTGTGGCTGAGGTTTCAGCATCCATTTCTAATAGTACTTTTAAGGAGATCCTATTTGTTTGAATCACGATACAAAAGCGGGCTGTAAATCCACCTGCAAACAGCAGAAGCATCCCCAGGAAGATTTGCAGACACCATGGGAGCTCAGGAACTGGGAAATCCAGACAGGGTCCCACCAGAAGGTCCTTGAAGACCTTTCCAGTTGTGGAGCAAGTCTGTGGAGGGCTTATGGTTTATCCATCCCCCTGAACGCTGCTCCTAGGGGAAAAGCAGCAAGATGTCCTTTTCTGCCAAGGTGGAGTAGGTTCTGCCAGACAAGATGTTGCACCCCAGTTTTCTGGGCAAGTGTCACAGCTCCTGCTGTGCTGCTTCAAAAGGAAAAGTTAAACCCCAAGCCAGCATTGCCTTCTTCGACCCCTCCACCAGGGTCTCCTCCTCTCCTCCTGTGTCATGGGAATTTCCACTTCCTGGAACATGTCCCATGCAGTCTCCTGAGCATCCTGCCTGCAGGGAGGTGTGTATTTCTTCCCCTTATCCCGTCCAGTGGGATGAGGCAGAGGCCAGTCACGCTTTACCGTTAATGACACTTTGAGCATTTCCTTTGGAGTTATTAAGGGAAAAGGGAGGAAGTCAGTCGGGTGAGAACGTAATGAACTCCTGTCACAAAAGACAGCGCCAACAGCAACAGAATCTATTAACTGTGATTGGTACTTAACGTAAGTATCAAACTGATGGGATACGAGGGATTTATTTAAAGATGCTATTTAAGTCATATGGTATGAGCCATGTGAAAACAGCAGTGACCTTGAATAGCAGCTAATTCCCTTCTCAGATATGCTGCTGGCACAAAAAGGCACAAACATCAACAGCTGTGGGCTTGGCCCAGCGGCTGGCTTTGCGCAGCAAGTGCTCTTCTCGGATCTGCTTTGCCGATGCTCCTTGCTCTGTGTGGAGAGCCTGTCCTGCTTCCTATCTCATATACTGCACTGGAGTCTGGTTTTCTTGCCCACAGCAAGTTGACCCAGACCAACCAGTAATGCTAAGGCTGCAGCTGATTCTGGTGATATTTGGGGAATGGAGGAAAGGAAGTAGAGCTCGTGGTCACAATGACATAGTGCATTGAACTTGCATCCCATGAGCTGGCTGGTATTGAGATGAAATTCTGCTGTCCATGGAACAGAGTGGTCCGTGGTGGAAAAGGGGTGATGTGTCGTAGGCTCCAAGGTGTTGGGGACCCTCAAGAGCTTGTTGGGCATCCGAGCTACCAGAGCTATGAAAGAGGACAAAAAGTTGAGGTTCCTCTCAGAGAAGAGACTGAGTTGTGCTGTGTCCCCAGGAGCAGTGGGAAGGAGTGCCATAGGCTTGAGGAGTCCCACTTGGGGACCAGCCAGGCCAAGAGGACAAAGAAAGCAAAGGGAGAGACATGCTAAAGGACCCTTAGGAAGCTGCTTGGGAAGGGCCACAGTGGGAACTAATAACACTCACAGAAGGATTGGCAGGTCCTCACTAGGGCCCATTGGATTGAGGTGGTCCTGGGAGCATCACAACCCCAGAAAGAGCGAGGAGCTGGACACATGGCCAACATCATCCAGGAGATGGGGTCAGTGTCTCTGTAACGCTGGGAGAGCAGACCTCTATGTGCTCTCTAAAGCTGCGTGAAGGGAAGAGATGGTCCCCACCAAGTGTTCAACAAAGGGATCTTTTCCTAGGCAGCACTGAGCCTCTTTTGCTCCAGCATGCAGAGACCTTGTTGGTGCAGACATCAGCACTGGTGTTTGCTTTTGTCTCCTCCAGGTCCTGAACCTGTTCTTAGCTTTGCTGCTGAGCTCCTTCAGTGCCGATAGCCTGGCAGCTTCTGATGACGATGGGGAGATGAACAATTTGCAGATTGCTATCGGCAGAATCACCAGGGGCATCGACTTTGTAAAGACTTCTGTCCTCATGCTACTCCACGGGCTGTGGAAGGGGAAGAAGGCCCCAGAGGAAGCTCAAGAACATAGTAAGATGGACAACTCTGTGCTAAACCACATGGACGCTGGCCAGGAACCCAAGTCTGAGTACATGGATGGAGTCACGGTAAAAGAGCATTTGTTCATGGATGAAGTGGACCACATGAATTTCATTAATAACCCCAACCTGACTGTTCACGTTCCCATTGCTTCGGAGGAGTCCGACCTCTATGAGGAAGAGACAAGCACCCAGTCTGACACAGAAGATGCCAAGGTGAGAAACAAGTGGTGGCAGGGCTTTGTGCTGAAATATATTTTCTGCCCCAAAACTGGGGCTGACCTTCTGTGGTTTGATCTGCCCTTCCCTCCAGTTACACAGTTCTTCCAATAGAAAAATGTGGATTTAATTGCTTTTTAGCTTCTCCAAAATGCCTAGTTTGGTATATGGCATGGGCTGAACTTGAGGAGTTTTAGTTTTAAAAAAAAAAAAAATCTACTGTTACTCAGTGTGATCTGGAGGGTAGAGCCATGGTGGGGGTCTAAGCTGGAGTATAGGGTGTTTTGGATCAAGCTAGAGGATTATTTTATATTACAAGGTTATTGCTAATGTCAGGGGAAGCTGCTGCAACTACAGGGTTGGTGCGAGGGTCGGAGTGCTCTGTTTTGGGGTTAAAGACGTTAAAGAGGAATTTGATGCCAGGAAAGTTGGGGAATCTGCTGATGGTGCTAACATTAGATCCATTGCTAATGCCTCAGAAAGCATCTTGTGGGGGGGATATGAAACCAGATGGAGCTTAGCACGAGCAAACATGAAGCGATGCATTTTGGATCCAAAGCTGACGAGACAGCTGATGCCAGCACTGCCACATGGAGATGCAGAGGGGACAGTCGAGTCTTGTGGGATGGAGGCAACCGTCCGTGCTCCAAAATGACAATAAGGAGGTATGAGACGAGAAATCCAGGAAGCAGCAGGCACAAAAATGAGCCCAATGGGAAATACTGTTTGGAACAAGGTTGCACCGAGGATTTGAGGAAATGCATGGTTCGAGAGGTACTTCCCTGAGGTATCTACAAATGCCTTGGCCAAGAGAAGCGGCAAAGGGAATTGAGGCATTGTTCCCACTCGCGTTGCCATCTGGAAAGACTGGATCCTGCACATTTATCTCTCCATTTGCTCCTGCTGCAAGTCCAGTTTGGCTTCATCTATGCTCTCGACTGTGCTATGGCTGGATGTGCTACATAGAGGCAAAAGTGCTGCGAGCTCAGGCGACACGTCCAATCTGGCTTGTGCAGACCCCTGAGCTTTCATCTCTCCCCCTCTAACACGGTGATGTCTTCACCACTGCCATGTCCTTTGCAACCTGGCAGTTGGGAGAAAGCGGTCGTGTTGCAGATATTAGATTTTTTCAGCACCAACGCACCAGCCCCAGCTCCGTTATCAGGCTGTCTTCAACTGACACCTAGTGGCATCCAGAGTCCCCAGTGCTGGGGACTGCAAGAGCACATCGTGAAAGCTGGTTCCAGATGTTCCGAGCACTCGGTGAGCAAACTGCTGCTCTTGGGATCTCCTTGTACCGAATCCTAGCTCATCCCATCGGCTGTGGTGATTTCAGGAGCTTCAGGCAGTCAGACAAGGTGCAATCCAGGGAGCTGCCAGGCCCCTACTTGGAGGGGCACAACAGGCACCAGCCTGGGGGACGTTGCGTGAACTGCAACAGTAATTAGAAATTAGGCACCCAGTGGTGGAAGCTATGATGAGCAGATGAGTTGTGGGGAAGACTTCTGCTAATTGCATGTGTTCACATGCCATGGATCAGCTCCAGATGGAGCCAAAAGCCAACACATTGCTTTGAGCAGAGGCCATGGGGCTCTGGCGATGATGGCAAACTGCAGGTGGCCCTGCATTGTCTGCTATGGAAGTACTGCTAAATGCCTACCTTCTTCCAAAGAAGATCTTTTCCAAGGATAAATACCTTTCCCAAGGTGTTTCTCAAGGTGTAACCATGGCAGCAGCAAAGACAACACTGGCAGTATAACCACTCTCCTCAGGCATCTTTTCTTTTTATGATTGGTTTGTGTTTTCCATCACTAAGCAGCAAGGGGGTGACAGAGAAGCAATGTTGGTGTGCTCCGGTCAAGCAAAGAGTTGGTCCCATGGCTCAGGACTTGTCCTCTGTGTATCAGACTGCCAAAAGCTTTGCCCTGGGGGTTTTGTGTTGTGGCTTCCTGAGCTGCACTGATGCCTCAGGGAGGGGATGCCCTGGACCCTCATGCTCCATGAAGGATAACATCTCCACGAAGTGTTATTGGGAGACTATAGGTAAGTCTGGATGCCTAGTGCCCAAGTTCTGGTTTTCAACTAGTGTCGGTAAGCATAAAGGAAAACCATGGTTGGAAACATCCACCCAGCCTGGAACTCTCACACCAGGCGTGTGATGGAAATTGCCTTGGAAAGTTGGTGATTGCAGCATGGGGTGGGGGACTCGGAAGCCTTCAGGACTGCTGGAAGACATGTGGATTGTGGACTGTGCAGGAGGAACAGCCAGGTTAGCCAGTCTGTTCCAGGGGATTCACTCTAGACACTGGAAAGTGCAGAGCTCCCGAATTACAAGTGCAGAGCTCCTAAACTAAAGGGACCTGCAGCTCTCTCCTGAAGCCTGATGCTTTGAGGCTGTCTTGTCTTGCTCCAGGGCCATCTCCTTTACGTGCTACAGAATGCGTTAGCAGCCTCAGGGGAGGACTGTCTCCTTCCCGAGCAAGACCATGCCATCCTGCATGGCCTTCAACATGACATCGTTATCCCAAACACCTCCCTATTTGCTCTCAGGCAGGACAGGCAGGTATGGGGAGCTGCTCCCTCCTCGCAGGTCCTCTCTGAAAGCCAGAAAAGAGTGAGGGAAAAAAAAAATCCCCGAGGCTTGTCACGGTCTCTTGTTATTGGCCCCCATGAGCCTGCTGAGCGGTACCCGGGAAGGCAGCCAAGAGGAGCAGCAGCGTGAGGTGGAGAGCTATTTGGGAGGCAGGCTTTGAACTTGAGTGAACCTCAGTCTAAAAGCTCTTCACAGTGAACCGAGCTAGGAGCATTTGAGATAAGTGCCAGGGTGGGAGCTTGGGTTTCTGCAGTGCTAATTATACCAAGGGATATAATTAAGGGGATTTGGGCATCATAGAGTTTGGGTGGGGGGGGTGCACAAAGAAGGAGGAGGAAGAGGTAGTGAAAGCAGCCTGAAATCACAGTAAAAATGGATGGGAGGTGGATTTGCCATGCTGGATGGGACTGGGGGACTTTTCTGTCTTCTGAACTGTGATAAAAAACAAATCTTGGGTGAGATTGGTACTCTATTACTAATGGTCCTCAGAGGATTCCAGCCCCAGCAAATCCAACCACTTCACTCTGGGCCACTTCCAAGGAAAGTACTTTGGTGTCTGCTTTGACAGCTCCATTTTCAAAGGAAAAAGGGAAGGTGGCTGTCCTCACAGCAGCCTCTGTGCAAGGTTTCGGCACTTCTGGAGGGCTCTCTGCCCTTCGCTAGCAAGGGATAGCTCCCTCCACCCTGGCGTGAGGTGGGACGGTGCCTGTGCACGAGCCCAGCGGCTGGAGACATGCTAGACTGCTGCCACCCTGGTTCTTCTGGAGGCAGGGAGCTGTGTTTCTGCTCTGTCAGCTTTCTGGATATTGCTCATCGCAGCACACGGGAAGCTGAGGTGTGTTTTGCCCCTGGGAGGAAAGGACTGGTTTCTGCATCTACCAGTGTGCTGCCTTGACTGAAGCTAGCCAGAGTGGGCTAAAATAAAGTAAAACGAGGACCAATGCTGCTCTGTAGTTGCTTCCAGCCAGGGGATTCATCAGGTGGGTTCCTCCAAATTGGAAAGTCCTCAAGCGGTCCCATGGGGAGTCTGATCCATGTGGGGTTCGACCTCATGGAAAGAAGGTTCAAAGCTCCTGCCCAGGAGCAGTCCTGAACCCATAAGGGTCTGTCCCCAGCCTGGCTCCTTTGTGGCATCTCTTGGGGTGGAGGGAGCTGGAGGTTGCGGAGGGGAGCCACGTGGATCTGAAGCATCACTGGCAGATGTGAGCGGGTCCCTGGCCGACACTCAGGCTGCCTCTCCTCTGCCCTTTGCAGAACCCACTTTCAAGTGACAACGCGTCCTCGCTGTGCAGCAGTGTGGACTACATGCCCCCTCTGCCAGTGGAGGAAGAGGTGGCAGAAGAGGCTGAGGACAACAAGGAACCTGAGGAGTGCTTCACAGAAGGTAAGCAGGCAAGCAGGAATGTGGAGGTATGGACATGGAAAAGCCTTTGCAGACTGCCAGGACACCCCAGGTCATTCCGTCCAACCTCCAAGTCCTCCTGCAGCTCCTGGGGAGATGGTCCCCATGAGGATCTCCTTCTGAAGGCACATCCTCAGCACAGCAGGCTCCTGTTCTGGACTCTTCTCAGGGAGGGACTTAACAATGAAAGCATGGGTCATTTCTTGTTTGTGGGAGCACACTGGCATGGAGATGACACACAGCTCCCTGTTTTCAGCCTGCGTAAAGAGATGTCCCTGCCTCTATGTGGACATCACCTCTGGAAAAGGGAGGATATGGTGGAATCTCCGCAAAACCTGCTTCCTCATCGTAGAGCACGATTGGTTTGAGACCTTCATCGTCTTCATGATCCTCCTCAGCAGCGGGGCGCTGGTAGGTCCCACATTTTCCCTGTCCCTCTGCTCTGCAGCAGTTCCCTGACCCAATGGAAGCCTAGGAGCACTGGACCAGGCAGCAACTCCAGAGGCTCCTAATTTTACCTGGTTGAGGAGCAGGGCTTTCAGGGAGTGTCTTGTGCTACCCTGGGAAGGCACAAGAGGTACTTTCTGATACTTTGCAACTATTGCTGCTTACTTTTTTGTTTGATCGCCAGCAAAATAACCTAGCAGTAGTTTCCGAGTTTACACCCCATTTGGATCAGGTCTGCCAAATAGGGCATTGCAACAGATCTCCAAGATCCATGATCTCCAAGAGCCCTGACTCTGCACAGCTAAGCTAGTTCACCAGCGTGTGTCATTCATGCTGGTCTATGGGCTTGAGGGAAGGAACTTCCCTGGGGCCTCTCTTCCAACTTTTCATCTTGCAAGAGAACTAGCTGTGCAACCCACTTAGCATTATGGAGATGCTTCATCACTTTGCCACCTCTTTTACCGGCTGTCAGGAGGTGCTCTGCAAACGATTCGTGCTGTTCAGCACTTCTGGCTGCTGATTGCCATGCCTGAGCATTCGCATAGACCTCATTAAAAAGTTGTGTATCAGACTGTACGTCTGTTTCTGAATGCTAGGGCTGAATATATCTGTTAAACATGAGAATCTGTGGAGCTAATGGGAGTAAACAGAGAGGGAAATTCTAGTTTTCAGAGGTTCTTTGCAGCCTATTCGATCTGCACCAAGCTCTGAAATGCGGCATGGAGATGTCTGAGGTTGTAGCTAGTGCAAGAATCAAAAGTGTCACTCAGCTAAAGCAATGTGCAATGGCTTATCGTTATGCTAGTGTCTCTGCTCACTGACTTTTTATGTGGTACAAGGACATACACTAACTGCTAATGCCATTTTCAAGTCTGCCTGGGCTTCTAAAGGTGCAGATGAGCATCCAGGCTTTTGACTTGTGCTCAGGCTAATAGGAATTAGAGGTACCTGATAGTTGCTTCAGTGCAGCTTTGTCCCAGGCCAAACACTGCTCAGCAGATCCAACAGGAGAGTTAGATCCCATGTTGATCATGTAAATGTCACCTCTAGTTAGGTTCCCAACTGTTCAAGCTGCCCTCAGGAAAGAAGGGAAGATGCAGTGTTTGCACTGAGCTGTGCAGCAGGTCTAACGGAAGAAGGACTGTCACGTAGCTTCATGCCTTTCCTAGGCTTTTGAAGACATCCACATTGAACAACGCAGGGTGATACGCACCATCCTGGAGTACGCTGATAAGGTCTTCTCCTACATCTTCGTCATTGAAATGTTGCTCAAGTGGGTGGCCTATGGCTTCAAGGTCTACTTCACCAATGCATGGTGCTGGCTTGATTTCCTCATTGTTGACGTGAGTGTTTCTCTGTTAAGCCCATCCACAGTCGTAGGTACCCAGGAGACTGGGAAGAGAGCAGTAGGGGTCTGCAGCAGGATACTGCAAATCTATATTTGTATTTTAAAGGGCATTGGAGTGACTGTGCAACAAGGGCTTTGGGCATTCAGTTAAAGCAGTAAAGCTCCATGGGAAAGGGCCGTAATTTCCCTTGGCTGCGGAATTCCTTTCCAGGTTGTATATCATGTCAAGAACAAGTCCATAATACTCTTCTACTAGGCTCTAGCGGAGGTACAATCTAACACAGGGTTACCCAAGTGCTCCGTGACACAGCAAGCCCATGTATTGATTCTGTGTCCTCCGTTACCTTCATCCTCATGCTCAAAAGACAGAGACTTCCTTGCACACATTAGGAACACAGCAGCCAAGCGGCCTGGTTGCTGGAGAGTCAATGTCTCAGAGTCAGTTCCCCTCATTCCAAGCCAATGGCATAACCCCACGTCCCAGGGGATGTGTTACAGGTAGAGAGAAACGCAGTAGAGCAGGTTGGAGGTACGAAGATGTGGTTCACTTCTCTTCATTGATTCCAACTGAGATCATGCTAATTCCTTGGACTTCTCCATCTAGGTTTCCATTATCAGCCTGACAGCAAACTGGATGGGATACTCTGAGCTGGGAGCCATCAAGTCTCTGCGGACGTTGAGGGCTCTGAGACCGCTACGAGCCCTGTCCAGATTTGAAGGCATGAGGGTAGGTAACTCCCACATGTGCTGCTAGTTCTGACACGGCCAGGCAACCAAGCATTTTGCAGCAGAGCTGGTGCCTTGGTGATCCTCTGCATCAGGGACTGATCCCAGATGGATTTCATCAGCTTCCTATCATTAGGACTGACACCAAAATACTATTGGTCCAGTTTGAGCCTTTGGTGCTGCATAGGTGGATAAGATTTGGACACTGGGATATCAGTGTCCAATCTGGCGTGTTTTCCCATGCCAGCCTGGTTCCCTAGCCACATCCTCAATATTTTCACGCCTTGCAGGTGGTCGTCAATGCCTTGCTGGGTGCCATCCCCTCCATCATGAACGTCCTGCTGGTCTGCCTCATCTTTTGGCTGATATTCAGCATCATGGGGGTGAACCTCTTTGCAGGGAAGTACTACCGATGCGTCAACGTCACCACAGGTGATCTCTTTGACATCAGTGTGGTGAACAACAAAAGCGACTGCATGGCCCTCCTGCACACCAACGAGGTCAGATGGGTCAACGTCAAGGTCAACTTTGACAACGTTGGCTTAGGCTATCTGTCCCTGCTACAGGTGGTATGTACGAAAAGCAACTGCCGTCCCTTCAACCAACTCACTCTCCTGCCATGGCAGCGTGAAAAGCCATCAGGGATAAGGCAAGATGCTCCCCAGAGTAGGTTGTCTGGGCTGGGCTGACTCTTAACGCCCGAAGAGGTATTTCACACAGACCAACAAGGTCCTGAAGAGTTTAAGGGGAAAGAGACAGTGTAGAAGATGAGCTGGAAAGGATAAACATCACCCAGGGAACTGCTACAGATGGATGTAACTCATTCATGTAGCTCCAAAATAACTCCAGACCTGTAGCAGTTCCCTGCACAGCGCAGGATACAGGAAGAGACAGAAGAGTTTATAGTAAAGGGAGGAAGTTTATTTAAAGAAGGAATATGCCATAAAGAGGGGCCATGAAATGACTGTTGGCTTCCTAAATCCAGACTCTCCAGTTCCTATTTTTCAATGTAACACATTTCTTGCAAGGAGGTGGACTTTATGCTTCCTCTCTTTCCCCACATACATTTTTCTGTTCTTTTTCAATGTTAAGTGTGATATACTAATAGGCTGAAAAGGTTTTGCGTAGGGAAAATGATGATTAGAAAGAAAGAGATGAGTGTGCATGCCCATCACAGCGCAGTGGGTGAATGAAGCTGGGCAGACTCACCTCAGGGCTTCCATCAAACCCACCACAGCTGAGCAAGGCAAGCAGAAGTCTGCCAAAATTTTAATAAAAATATAAGAGTGGGCCTTGCTATCATCTGGCCTGCTGTTAAGCCCTTTAAATCTAGGAGAACTCATAGCGGTCGCAGAATCAGAGGGTGACTTGAAGAGATTAACCAACTATAAACTCAGCTTCCTCTTCAGCTTTGTTGTTTCATCAGGGTCAGGAAAAGACGTTGGAGCTTTTTGTTTAACAAATTAGCATCAAGAGCCTGCAAGGGATGTAACACATCCCCCTCCCCACTGGGATGAGGACCTATCCAAATAATAGAGGCAGCAATGAAGAAGTTGGTGTTGCGCCAAGGTGGCACAGGTCTAGCGAGGGAGAGAAAGTGTTGTCTCCTGGCCCAGCTCTGCTCACCCTCAGTATTTCTCTACTGGGGTATTTTTCTTGCAGATACAACCCATGGGCTCCCTTATGCACCCTTTACCTGGGAAAGCTGTGCACAGTGCAGCAGTAAGGCCAGACTCAGAGATGTGCTCAAATCTAAACCTCTAATAATACCAGGCCCCCAATACACACCCAATATCCTCCAGAGCCCTGAGCACTTTACACTGACTCTTCTCTGCTGTCCCTGCAGGCAACCTTCAAAGGCTGGATGGACATCATGTATGCAGCTGTGGACTCACGTGAGGTGAGCGCATGAAGGGGATTTGTTTGCAGTTTGCCCCAAATGTCACCTCTCTGCCTTGGTTCTCCCTGGTAGACTGCGAGCAGAGGCCTGAGACTGAGAAGCCGCTTCAGTGCAGGTTTGGCACAGGCTGGGCATGGTTTCCTCCTCCAGAACACCTCCTCTCATGCTGCCCACCGGTGCTGTGGGGCTGCCTGCATCCCACCTGGAGTCATCCTCGGGCTTTGGATACATCATGGGGCAAAGAGTAGGGAAAGGAGGAGCAGTCTCAAAAATATTCCACCCTCTGAGCTGCAAAGTCACTAGGACGGCAGTCCATTGTGTCTCTTTGGGGGACTGTGTTTCTTTGGTGCTGCTCGTGGGCATCAGCCACCATGTAGGCCTTAATGGCCCTTTTTTTAGCTTCAGAAACCCCAACTGTGGCTGCCAGGGCTCTGCTGAGAGCTGAGGAGCTCTTCCCAGCTCCTCGTGAAAACAGCTCCAGTCTCCACCAGCATGTTAGAAAAAGCTGTTCTGGGAGCAATTCTCCCCTCCACTGTTAAGAGCTTCCCTTCAGATGGAGGAAGCCGGGTGTGACACATAGAGGTGTCTTAATTTAAACACGAGGCTGAGCTAAGTCTCTTGAGATTAGTGTTTTCTGAGGCTGCTGGGCTGAGCCACCCGTGTGCAGTGGTGTGGTGTTAGGTAAACCGTTTTTCTTCCTCTCCTGGCTGTATTTCAACTTCTTCAAGGGTATCTTTTCTTTCCCAGTCCCCCAGCTCATGCTTTGGGAATCGGTGGCTCAGGGCGTCCTTGTCCCAGCTGGTGTTCTGTAGACGGCATTTGCTATGGCTGCTCCCGAGGGAGCCTGCCCCCGCCAAAGGAATCTTATCAACATGTACGAATACCTGAGGGGAGAATGTAGAGAGCAAGGGGCCAAGCTCTCCTCAGTGGTGGCCAGTGATAGGACAAGGAGCAATGACCACCCAGGAAAACGGGTATAAGTTGAAACACAGGGAGATCCACCTGCATGTGAGGAAGAACTTCTTCACTGTGAGGGTGACAGAGCCCTGGAACAGGCTGCCCAGGGAAGTTGTGGAGTCTCCTTCTCTGGAGGTCTGCAAAACCTGCCTAGATGCCTCCTTGTGCCACGTGCTCTAGGTATCCCTGCTTAAACAGGGAGGTTGGACTAGATGATCTCTAGAGGTCCCTTTCAACCTTAACCATTCTGTGATTCTGTGCTCCATGGTCAGCCCTCACAGCATTTACCAAAGCATTGAGGCACCCACCTGTCAACTCACCTTGTCCTGCCAGATGTGGTGACCTGTCAGTGGTGGTCTGGGGACACACTTCTCAGGGATGGTCTCACGGTCTTACCTCCTGTTTCCTATCTCACTTGGTCAGATTGAAGAGCAGCCGATGTACGAGATCAACCTCTACATGTACATCTATTTTGTCATCTTCATCATCTTTGGTGCTTTCTTCACTTTGAACCTCTTCATTGGTGTTATCATTGACAATTTCAATCAACAGAAGAAAAAGATAAGTATTTGCTAGGCATGGGATTTGACATTTTCTACTGCCTTCCAGGATGCTATTCTAGGACAGAGGGATACAGTGCACTAGTATTAGGTCCTTTTTCTTTTTTTTTTCCCCTATCCCTTGTCATGAGTTTTGCATGCACTGAGTAACACGGGATTAACGCCCCTTGACTTTTGGAGGGAGAAGTGGGTGGACAGTGGGTAGCCTCGAGCGAAGCTGTCTTTGAGCAGATCAAGGATCAAGCACGGCCACTAGGACCATGGCTGGAGATGCTAGGTGGGAAGAAATGTGTTCTCAAAACTAACAGTGGCAATTCCTTTTATACTTTGGAGGGAAAGATATCTTCATGACAGAAGAGCAGAAGAAATATTATAATGCCATGAAGAAACTCGGCTCCAAAAAACCTGTGAAGCCCATCCCCAGGCCTTCGGTATGTCGGGTTAATCCCTCTTAGTGCTGCAAGGAGGGAGCACTTTAAGGTACCAGCTGCCCTGAGACACAGGAGAAGGGTCAAGGGAAGAGCATTTGGCTCTGCACAGAGTCAAGTCCTAGCGCCTACACTTCAAAGAGAACCTTGTTAAGAGCTGGGGCTTCTAAAGAGTCCAGTGCATCAAGCAGCCTTCTTTGGGTTCATTCCTCAGCCCTGGCCTGCCCTTTAGCAGGGGCAAGGATAATTTCCCTTTTCTAGGATTGCATTGGAAATTTTATCCTACTATAGCTCTCTAAGCAAGTTGGACTTAGGAAAAAGTCCCTAGAAGGGAAACGGTTCCAGATAATGCGCACAACGTGACATGGGTTTGGTTTTGATACCCCAGGTCAAATGAGGTTTTTCTCCATGCATTTGTTTTTGCCCTGATGCATTAGATATACTTAGAAAGCAAATGGACCTTGAGTCCATACGTCTCGGCTATGTTGTTGTACTGCCTGATCAAGTTGGGTTCCATGCTGAGTATCCTCCTCCCACAACGAGGTTCCTCAGTGCCTGGATATGTGAGACCTGGGTATGTGCCCTGGCCACAACTGTAATACCTCTTGCACTCTTTAAATGTGATTCCTTCTTCTCTTTCTGTTTTGTCTTTGTTCTGTGTGTCCATCACATGTTCCCATCTCATCTCTGGTTCTCCAACATGATCCATGTGACCCTTGTGACAGAACAAATTTCAAGGGATGGTGTTTGACTTTGTTACCAAGCAAGTATTTGACATAACCATCATGATCTTGATTTGTCTTAATATGGTGACCATGATGGTTGAAACTGATGATCAAAGTCAACTCAAAACAGATGTACTCTACAAGGTTAACTTGGTCTTCATTGTTATCTTCACCGGGGAGTGCGTGCTCAAAATGTTTGCCTTGCGCTACTACTACTTCACTATTGGTTGGAACATCTTTGACTTTGTGGTGGTCATCCTCTCCATTGTAGGTAAGTCCTGCTGGCTTCAGCAGTCCAGTTCCCATTCCTCAAGGGCCCCATTGACTAACAAGAAGTAGAAACAGCTTAACTCATCCACTGTGACTAAGTCATCACCCACCACCCCATTAAGTGCACCCTCTGAGCAGGGCCAAGCTGACAGGATGTCCAGGACAAGAAAGACGTGAGATCATCCCATGACACTAAGGCAGGATGAGGGGCTGGGGACACATCTTGCTTCCCTTAGACATATGAATCCTCTCATCTCCCTCTTTGCTGGCCTGTGCTCAGCAACATTTTTGGATATATTCCTTTCACCATCAGAGAAGCAACGATAGCTGTGTGCTGTCCAAGGTGGACCCATACCTGCTGTATCCCTTGACAGTCGGGGCAATGCTCTCCTGGTGTGATAGATGGCCGGATCAACCCTTCTCCCTGTGAAGTGCCAACACTCCGCAACTCCATGGAGATGGCGCGCTGGACACAGGAAGCCGTGGGGTTTGCTCAGCAGCATTTCCTCACCTCTCTTCACTTTAAGCTTGGCACCAAAGGGTCTCAGAGAGAGGAAACAGCTCCATTTTGATTGCCTTTGTCAGCTTCAGAGCAACTCTTGCTCACCACTTCTTATTACTTTCACAGGTATCGTCCTCTCGGACATCATAGAGAAATATTTTGTATCGCCTACCCTCTTCAGGGTCATCAGGCTGGCAAGGATTGGTCGTGTCCTCCGCCTGATTCGAGGGGCAAAAGGCATCCGGACTCTCTTGTTCGCTCTGATGATGTCCCTGCCTGCCCTGTTCAACATTGGCCTCTTACTTTTCCTTGTGATGTTCATCTACTCCATCTTCGGGATGTCCAACTTTGCCTATGTAAAGAAGGAAGCAGGGATTGACGACATATTCAACTTTGAAACTTTTGGGAACAGCATCATCTGCCTGTTCCAGATCACCACATCGGCTGGATGGGATGGTCTCCTTAGCCCAATTCTGAACAGTGGCCCCCCTGACTGTGATCCAGACCTGGAAAACCCTGGCAGTCAGATAAAAGGGAACTGTGGCAATCCCTCCATCGGCATCTTCTTTTTCTGCAGCTACATCATCATTTCCTTTTTAATTGTGGTGAATATGTATATTGCCATCATCCTGGAGAACTTCAACGTGGCCACAGAGGAAAGCAGCGAGCCCCTCTGTGAAGATGATTTTGAAATGTTCTATGAAATTTGGGAGAAGTTTGACCCTGATGCCACCCAGTTTATTGCATACAGCACCCTGTCTGACTTTGTAGACACCTTACAGGAGCCACTCAAAATTCCCAAGCCAAACAAGATCAAATTAATCACCATGGATCTGCCAATGGTTGCAGGTGACAAAATCCACTGTCTGGATATCCTCTTTGCGCTGACAAAGGAAGTGCTGGGGGACTCGGGAGAGATGGATGCCTTGAAGGACACTATGGAGGAGAAGTTTATGGCTGCGAACCCTTCGAAGGTTTCCTATGAACCCATCACTACCACTCTAAAAAGGAAACACGAGGAAGTGTGTGCCACAAAAATCCAAAGAGCCTTCCGGAGGTACCTACTGCGGCGCTCAATGAAGCAGGCGTCTTACATGTACAGGCACAGTAAGGATGAGGATGCTTTGAGAGAGGAAGCACCTGAGAAAGAAGGCCTCATTGCATCCAAAATGAACGAGATCTATGGGAACAGTGGGTCAGGTGCAGAGACAGCCTCAGCCTTTAGTCTTGCACCCATCCCAAGCTCAGAGACTCAACGTGCTTCTGGTGAAGCAAAGAAACAGGAGGAGGAACGTGTTGTGAAAGAGTCCTTGGTATAACAGAGAGTGATTTCCATCTCTCGGCATCATGATGCCTGAAGAGACTCCGTTTGTATCCCTCCTTCAAGGGCTCTTCCATATCCAGATCAATAGATCTTAGACATTGAGCTGATCTCAGATTGAGCTGATCTCAGATTAATTTGTGAAGCAAGATCTATTAATGATTATGTCTTTTATAGTTCACTGCACTTGCAAAGAATTTAATACTTTTCTTATGAGATTTATATGTGAAATATCTCTATTGCTAGTGAAAGATAAATATTTTAGTTTTGAAATAATCTAGTCATGGTATCTATATTTTTCAGATATTAATGAAAGACTGTACTTTTATTTAAAGTAATTATTTATTAATATTATTTCATGATTAAGAAGATCTTTTGTATACAATTCTTCCAGAGTGCATCCAAGCAGCCAATGAAAGATGAGCCAAATGAGATAGTATTAAGAATAATTACAGAAATTACAAGGTTTTGTGAACAAAAATCTCTAATGTCTTAAAGTAGCACTTTTAAATATTTGAATAAGCTTTTTGGATTTTTGTTATATACAAAGTGCAATTACGTCTTAAAGATTTTTCTTGCATAGCCAAAACAATGCATCTGCGGATATGTTCTCAGGGTTGAATGTCATTTTTTAAAGGTCTCTGAATATGCATTGAAATAACAAACCATTCAGGTCTCTACAGTGCAAATGTAAGATGCATTTTTTTATATTCATCATCTTTTCTGTTTTCCCAAATTATCTAGATTATATGGCAAGAAAGCAATAGACAAAAACAGCGTTTGGAGAATATCCTCTGATATTTTCCTGTAGCAAAAATCTCCCACCAAGGCACTCAGTTACCATTACTTAATGGGACGCATCCCCGGGGTTGGAGCAGGTCTTCAAATGGCATTTTGTAGTGAGCTCCTCGAAGGGATACCTTTGCATCCAGCCTGCTGCCAAGGATGAGGATCCTTGTCCAGAGCAATGAAGGCTCCTGAGGTGGGTGGTTGTACTGACTGTGCATCTTGCTCTGGATGGTGTCTGAGGGCACGTTACGCTGTAGGTGGTGATGGGTTTACAGTTGGACTTCATGATCTTGAAGACCTTTTCCAAGCATAATGATTCTAAGATTCTTTAATTTGGTTAATTTGGACTTAATTCTAAGATTCTTTAATTTGGACTTTTGGTTTTCACACATGGGAGTGCAGTGGTGGTAAGGGGGCTCTAGGAAGGTGGCTCTGCTTGATGGTACCTGCCGAGGTGTCCATGGAGCCAGGGCAATGCTGCCAGATGGGAAATGCGTAGACAAGGAGGAGTGTGTCTGGGGAAAAGTTTTCATCACCATTATATGGGTGGCCAAAAGCAAAGGAAATCAGGAAGACGGGCAGATGGCCTAGAGCTCAGACAAGATGGTCTTTTCTGGACTATCATCTTTCTTATAAAAGGAGGAACACTTGAGATCAGAAACCAAATATGAGCCAAAGAATCTTTTCTTTTTCCTGCTGAAAAAGGGCTACTTCTTGAAGCCAGAGGGTCTGTCTTTCTGTCTTTTTTTTTTTTTTTTTTTTTTTCTCCTGGGCAGACCTTGGCTCGGAGCTGCTATGGACGTCCTGTGTCCGTGCTGGCCAGGAGCGGCGCTGGACTTGCTTGTATGCACATGCTTCTGGCCAGGCAGCAGGGTCATTCTGCTCATCACATAACTCCGTGTTGTGTTTTTGTTTCGATACGTGTAGGGTGACGCTCCCTGGAATAGGAGCCCGAGCTAGTTAGTATGGGATGTGATGCTTTAAACTGTGTTAACATGGGAAGCATCCATGGCACAGTGGTTTCCAGCATGGACTGTTGTTAACCATCAATGCTGCTTGTATATAACATGTCACTGAGGATGGAAAAAATGCCAAAGAGCAGAATTTGTTTGAGCTAAAGCCATTTTTTTCTTTGTACATTTCTTAAAATAAATGACTGTAAATGATCTATTATTACATTACCAAATGTGTCGATGTATGTTAGAGGAAGAAATGTTCTTCACTGCTCCTGAGAGGGCACCTGCTCCTTGCTAAAGGCCTCTTCCCTTTGCTCTCGGCCAGAACAGCGGCTCCCCCTGGCCTGAAATCTTCCCAGCTCAGCAGGACACACAGCAGATCTTCAAAGGCTGGGAGTCCATCATGGCCCATCCTGCAGGAGGTACCCCTGGGCTGAAACCTCCCTGCAGCATCTCCAACCCAGCCAGACCCATATGACTCCTACAGGGCCCACAGGCTCCTTGGGGACTGCAGCAAGGAGCCCCAGTCTCCTCACAGGCGGCAGGAGATGCTGTGGTAGATTCAGCCAAGGAGGACAGGACTGCGTCCCACGAGCCACTCAGGGGACCACCAGTGCTAGAAGGAGGAGGCTGCACTGAATGAAGGATTTTTCTGTATCCAAAGGAGGCCACTTTCACTCTGTTTGTTCGTATCAGGTCTAGCAGTGGCCCTCCCCTTGTTGGGTCATCAACCACCTGCAATGTTCTGCAGGAACCTCCTGGACTGTCTGTTCCTGGCTGTGTGGTTATCAGACCAGGGCCTGTAAGCGGGAGGCTTGTTGCAGCTGCCTGTAGAAGCCTCCTCCACCTCCTCTTCTTTGTCAGGAGGCCTGTAGTAAACACCCACTGGCTGTTTCCTGGCACTGAGATATGGCTGCTGTGTCCAAGAGGCTGTGGGTGCTGCAGGCAGACCTCTGGGTCATAGCCCTGATCACAGGTAGGCATCAGATTTGGCTTTGCACTGGGAGAGGGTCTAAGAGTTGCAAAAGCAAGCAAACATGCACCCAGGGGAATGGCTGTGTGGATCTAAGTTTGCTTTAGTGCAGTGGGAGACTTCACTCAGGTTTGGCTTTAAAAGAGGTTGTTTCAAGCTTTGCAAGCCCCTGCTTTCTGCACAAAATAAGGATTTGGCTCAGCAGAGCACACATGGGCTGGGAGGTGGAAAGTCTTGTTTGTTTTTCTTGGAGGCGCAAGATGAGGCCAGCAGGTCGCTGAGGCCGTGGCTGAAGCACCTCCCTTTGATCGTCAGGGTTCAGCCCAGGAGCATCTGAGGTCCTGAGTCACTGGATCTACTTGCTTACGAGCTTTGGTGGTGCCCAACTGAGACCTTACTGGAGGCTTTCAGAGGGACCCAGGAAAACTCCATCTGTGTGATGTTGGTGTTGGGTTTTGGTGGTTGTAGTGGAGAGTTTGACTTTGCCGGGGCAACGTGCGAAATCAATCTCATTGTTCACTTAGAAAGACCAACAACACACAAATACCCCCATGCGGCCATTCCACTAGTTCTGTGCCAGGATGAAGGGCATCTCTCCCTCTCAGAAGATGAAACTAAGTTGGAGAGACTTTTAAGGAGGGCAGCACTTGTCTGCAGAGAGGCAGATGGTGGAAGTGGATGGGAAGAGCAGAGTAGCCCACCCTGGGAAGCAACCCCAGGGCAGCGAGGGGACCTGTGGCTGTGCGAGGCTGTCCTTACGGGCTACTCTTTGGGCAGGCAGATCTGGGCCCCCGATCTGCACTGGTGTTTGGGCTCTGGGCTGAACACTGGGCAGCAGCCTCTCCTGGGTGCTCAAACGGATGGGCCAAGCTGGCTGCTCACTAAGGGGCCGGAGCCACACGCCGAAGTGATGCTGTAAACAGAGCCAGGGCTTGCGGCCCAGCTGCAGCATGAGGAAGCCCAAGCCGCGAGTGCCATGTGAGGAGCCCCCACGC
Organism: Nothura maculosa; assembly: GCA_032353885.1. Classification (NCBI taxonomy): domain Eukaryota; kingdom Metazoa; phylum Chordata; class Aves; order Tinamiformes; family Tinamidae; genus Nothura; species Nothura maculosa. The sequence continues at coordinate 64,224 of JAUBOD010000305.1, forward strand.
TCACCCCATCTCCCGCGCTGCAATGCCCAGCCCCGCCGTGCCTCGTGGTGCCCCAGCGCTCCCAGCCGTCCGGCAGCCCAGACCTCGGGGGAGCCCCAGCAAAGTGTCCTTCCATGATTCAGATCAGGAAAGGGACAGTCTAAGCGAAGATGCCTGAAGAGGCCAGTGACATCCAGGTGGGCCCAGATAGGCTAACATCTTGCACCTGTTCCCCGTGGGAAATTGCAGTTCTGATACTGCTTTGTGAACAGAGCGCATGCGCCACAGAAAGCGAACAGTGCGCATGCGCCTCGGGCACTGGACAGGGCGCATGCGCTGCGGGGAGCGGCCAGGGCGCATGCGCCGCGGGCACTGGACAGGGCGCATACGCTGCGTGGAGTAAACAAGGCGCATGCGCCGCCGGCAGTGAACAGGGCGCATGCGCTGCAGGGAGCGGCCAGAGCGCATGCGCCGCGAGCACTGGATAGGGCACATGCGCCAAAAACCGAACTCCGTGCACGTGTGTTGACCGTTGACTCGATTGCGCAGTCGCCAACGGGGACCCATTTAAAAGTGCGGGCGGAGGCGGGAGTGGGAAACACGGACTGTGTTTTAAGCCATCCTTAGCTCAGGAAGCGACCGCTTTTCTCGGTGCAGGGGGAAAAAGCATGTCAATTTAAAGCAATAGGGAAACGTTGTTCCCGTCGAGGACTGCGCATTCCTGCTGCCCGCCGCGCTGGTTGCTGTTCTTGCCGCTGTTTCCCGGTCTTTCAGAACGGGTAAGGCACCGCATTTACCGGTCCTCGCCGCCTCGTCTCGGCGCTCATTCGAGTGGCATTTTCCCCGAGCCTCTTCGCTGCTCCCTGCACCCGCCAGTCGGGCGGGTCGGGCACCTGCCTAACAGGCACCTCGGCTCCCTGCCGCTCCCCGCGCGTCCTGCTCCGTCAGCTCGTGCGCGGTCCCCGGGAGGGGTGCGGGGACGCTGTCGCGGCGCTGCGAGTGTTCACGGGGTTCGAGCCGTCGCTCCTTTCTTCTCCTGCTAATAATTTTCCTCCTGTCCCACAAGATAATGTTCTGGTGCTGCTCTTTTGTGCGCGGGGTGTATTTTGTGGTGATAGCCCCGCAGTGCTGGGGGCTCCCAATGCAGCCCTGCTGTGGGACAAGGGCCGTGCCCGCCTGGTCCCCAGCACTCCCCCAGCACTCGCCAGGATTGTCCTCCCCACAGGACATGGGGGGCTGGCGGCGCCGCCCACGCCTGACTGCACCCCTGGTCCCTGTGCCTGGGCTCCACCTCGCGCATACAGCCTCCCCACTGGTGGCGGGGGGGGCTCTGCTGCTCTGGCCGCTCCAGCTGTCCCTGGTGGGGCTCTTGAGCCTCCTCCCAGCCTACTGGGTGATGGGCGGCAGCTGCGGTGCGGGGCCTGGACGAGAGGCAGCTGTGGGGGGGCGGGCACGCGCTGCAGCCGGGACGGCCGTTGAGGGCAGCTCGCGCTGGGGCTGGGCTGCGAGGCTGGCGCTGCCGCTGCGGAGCCACCGCTGGGCCCGGCGCCAGACGAGGTGAGCGGGACCGCGGCGTGCTCAGGGCTTGAGGTGCTGCCCAGGGTGGGGGTCCCGGGCCATGTGGCCTGCTCAGGGCGTGCTGGAATGGGGCAGCTGCCCCGGGACCGGTAAGGGCAATGAGGCCAGGACGTGGTGGGTGCTAAGGGCGGCGGGGCTGGGATGTGGTGGGCAAGAGCAGCGCCCCGGGGATGCAGCTGTGTAGGGGAATGGGGGGCAGGGCAGGGCAGGGTGTCCACTAGGACTGGGTTACTCCTTGTCACAGGTGGGACCTGGTCATTGCTCTCGGGCTTCCCTTAATTGCTCTTTTCTCTCCAGAACATGTGTTTAATCTGCACTAGATTTTCCTGGAGATTATTACTAGTATTAGGGCCTAGGCCTCAGGGTGAGGGCTTAGGGTTAGGGCCTAGGGTTAAGGCTCAGGGTCAGGGCTTAGGGTTAGGGCATAGGCCTTAGGGTGAGGACTTAAGGTTAGGGCCTAGGGCTTAGGGTTAGGGCCTAGGGTTAAGGCTCAGGGTCAGGGCTTAGGGTTAGGGCCTAG
>JAUBOD010000305.1:66400-83476 GCA_032353885.1 Nothura maculosa
CCTGTCTCCCACTCTCTCCTCTTTCTCTGGTGTCTTCTGCTCCACTTGCCATGACAGCCCTCGAGCAGCCCAAGGGGCTCCTGCTGCGCCCTCTGCTACTCTGGGCACAGCAGGGCCGTGACCCAAGAAAACTCTGCCATGGTCAAGGGAGGCCCATTCTGGACTGGCTCCCTGTCCTGGTGGCCTTCCTTTGGAGTGGCCCCCTTTCCCTCTTTGGACTCAGTAAAGCTCTGTTGCATCCAAGCCTGAGTGTGTGTGTGGTGTTTCCTCTGAGGACGGTGTCTCAAGGTGCAAAGGGAGAGCCCAAGGCTCTTGGAGGAGGTGTGGGCAGTGAGGGAGGGCTCTTCAGGACGGCCACTCTTGCTTTGACTGATGCTCTTGGTCACTACTACACCAAAAGGCCCAGCAACCACAGGCCTTCACTTATGGGTTAGTGGGAAACCTCCAGAGGAGGTGGAGACCACCATGAGAGGGCAGACACAAATGGAGAATGTCTTCTGGCACTCAAAACATGAAGCCATGTGGAGAACTGCAACGAGGTTGAACATTAGGATGAGAAGTAGAGCACTGGGAAGGATGGGGAAAGACCCCACGAAGTCCCAGAACTCCATGATGCTTGTACCAGTTTAGTCTTCAGGAAAAGATCAGGATCATAGATGACTAATTGCTAACTCTGATTCCGGATGGGCCTTGGCCTTCCTCATTGCATCCCTGCATTCTCTGACAGTATGCCTATATTCTTCCCATGTGGCCTGGCCCTTCTTCCACATACTGTACACTCTTTTTTTGTCATTAAGTTTGCCTAGCAACTCCTTGTCCATCCATACAGGTCTCCTGCCCCACTTGCTCAAGTTCTTTCTTGTGGGAATGCACCGACTCTGAGCTTGGAGAAAGTTGTGCTTGAATATTAGCCAGTTCTCCTGGGCCCCTTTCCTTGAAGGACCCTGACCCAGGAGTTATTCCTCCAAGGAGTTCCATGAGAGGGGTCAAAGTCTCTCTCTCAAAGTCCAGGGTTGCAATCCTTCTTCTCGCCCGGCTTCCTCCATGCAGGATCATGAATTCCAACATCTCATGGTCACTGCAGCCAAGACTGCCCTCAACCTTCACATTCCCCCTAGACCATCTCTGTTCGTTAGTATCAGGTCTAGCAGTGCCCCTCCCTTTGGTGGCTCGTCAACCCCCTGCCATGTTCTTCAGGAACCTCCTGGACTGTCTGTTCCTGGCTGTGTGGTTGTCAGACCAGAGCCTTGATTGGGAGGCTTCTTGCAGCTGCCTGTAGAAACCTCATCCACTTCCTCTTCATTGTCAGGAGGCCTGTAGTAAACACCGATGTCAGTGTGGCCCCTGTTGACCTTCCCTTTAATCCTCACCCATAGGGTCTTGACCTGCACTCCATCCTCCCGTGTGCTGAGCTCCATACATTCCAGACCTTTCTTGCTTTCCATCGCCTTTCAGACAAGGTGAGATTTGCACCACAGTTGGTACAAGCTGCAAGCTTGGCTGGGCGCTCAGAGCCGCAAAGAAAATCTGCACAAGAATGAAGGTTCGGGGAGGCCCCCAGCAAAGAAAACTAAGCTCTGGGGACCATTGTGGCTGGCAAAAGTACCTGAAGATGTTTTCTGACATGGAGATACAGCTCAGTGCTCACCAGCGGTGGAGTGCAGGGAGAGGCAGTTTGTGGCATGGCATGAGGAGAAACCATATTATTGTGTCAGTGGCAGCAGACACGAGGTGATGCTCTGGGTGTCACTTGGTGCTTCCACAGGAGGTGGTTGTCTTTGAAGAACTCCAGGAGGAAGGTCTCTGTGGCAGCAAAATGGCCTGTGCAGAGGGGCCAGGTACAGGTGGCATGCAGGACTTGCACTCTGACTCTCATTTTGTCTGGTTTTCACCCAGCAAGACCTTTCCCTGCACCTGCAGCCACCAAGACACAGTGAGGTGAAGCATGGGACATGAGATGGGTCACAGATATAAGCTGTGGTCACCTGCAGCCAGTTCCATTGGCCAGCATGGTCACAAGGAGCACAGCATGGAGGCCAAGCATCTTGGTGCTCCGAGTGCCAGAGCAGCAGCGGGCGCTAGCTCAGCCCCACCAGCATCTGCCCTTCATTCAAAACTCAAGGCCCTGGGAAAGTCCCCACTGAGCCCAATTTACATGAGCAGGAAAAGGGCCGTCTTGCAGAGCAGCAGCTGTGCCATTTTTAGGCCAGGCTGGTGTGCAGGCGGCTGCTGCATTTTGCAGAAACAGGGTTTGGATGTTTCCCGGCTGCAGGCACTGAGATATGGCTGCTGTGTCCAAGACGCTGCGGGTGCTGCAGGCAAACCTCTGGGTCATAGCCCTGATCACAGGTAGGCATCAGACCTTGGCTTTGCACTGGGAGAGGGTCTAAGAGTTGCAAAAGCAAGCAAACGTGCACCGAGGGGACCGGCCGAGTGGGTCTAAGTTTGCTTTAGTGCAGTGGGAGACTTCACTCAGGCCTGGCTTTAAAGGAGGTCGTTTCAAGCTTTGCAAGCCCCTGCTTTTTGCACAAAATAAGGGTTTGGCTCAGCAGAGCACACATGGGCTGGGAGGTGGAAAGTCTTGTTTGTTAATCTTGGAGGCGCAAGATGAGGCCAGCAGGTTGCTGAGGCCGTGGCTAAAGCACCTCCCTTTGCTTATCAGGGTTCAGCCCAGGAGCATTTGAGGTCTTGGGTCACTGGATCTGCTTGCTTAGGAGCTTTGACGGTGCCCGACTGCAGCCTTGCTGGAGGCTTTCAGAGGGGCCAAGGAAAACTCCTTGGTGGTTGTAGTGGTTTTGGTGGTTGTAGTGGAGAGGTTGGCTTTGCGGGAGCAAGGTGAGAAATCAATCTCATTGTTCACTTAGAAAGACCAACAGAAAACAAATACCCTCATGCTGCCATTCCACTAGTTCTGTGCCAGGATGAAGGGCATCTCTCCATCTCAGGAGATGAAACTAAGTTGGAGAGACTTTTAAGGAGGGCAGCACTTGTCTGCAGAGAGGCAGATGCTGGAAAGTGAAGATGCCTGAAGGGGCCAGTGACATCCATGTGGGCCCAGATAGGCTGACATCTTGCACCCTTTCCCCATGGGAAATTGCAGATCTGGTACTGCCTTGTCCCAAGGGGCTCCAGCTGCCACCGACATCAGTTCAGTTTTATATCAACTCTGTTGCAAAGAAATCAAATATTTGCATGGAGAGCATGTGGTTGGCTCTCCAGCTGAGCGGCTGGAGCACGCCCTTGCAATGGGGGATGAGGACTTCTGCTCTGGAGGAGGCTGAAGTCCTTTTCCTTTCCATGCAATGGTAAAGGGGACAGGAACTAGCCATCCCTGTCCTCACTCAGAAGGGGAAATGTCCAAGTTACCGAACTACAGACAGTTTCATGCGTCAGCCTCCTCTCTGAGTCCGAAAATATTCAGTGTTGATATGATGGAGCATTGGAGTCTACTAGACCTATTCACTGCAACATCAGATGGAGCATTGGAGTCTACTAGACCTATTCACTGCAATGTCAACCAGAAAGCAGCCTTGTTTAGAAAAAAATCAGGACACAGGATGGGAATACAAAGATCAGTATCCAAATCACGTTGTGCTGGTAGATCCTCTCCTCAGAGTAGTGGCTCTTGTTGGGATGCTCCCAAGGAAGGTTCAGTACGGCAAGAAGTCATCTCTGTGCACTGTAGATCCAGGTCTGTCCATCACACTCAGTCTGTCCATCCAGGTCTGTCCATCACACTCAGTGACTTCTCCTGGGTCAGTACCCAGCATGGTACGTCAGGGGCAGAGTTTGGCTTGTCCTAGCAGGAGGCAGCCAAGCCTTTGAGCTGCGACCTCCAGGGCTTCAAGGAGCACAGGATGGAGGTCCCAGCCTCCCAGCTGCATGACAAATGAAGAGGGATGGAAGAGCTTTGCAATTGGGCCCTGGCAGTGCTAGGGACTTGGCTGAAGGTTTGAAGCTGCCTCTGAGTTTTGCAGGGTTTCATGGAGAAACCTGGCCTGTGTTCGGAGCCAGCATTGGGCTCAGCAAGGGGTCGTATTGCATGTTGTCCCGCATAGGACATCCTGCACAAGCTCATCCTACGTGAGCACGTGGCTACTATTTCAGGATCCTCTGTCTCTCTTTTAGGAGGGATCTCAGCAGCAGGAAACAGCACTGGGAACAGCTCCGGAAACAGCACCGGGAGCAATACAAGTGAGTAGCATCTCACATCCCTCAGGCTCTGCTCTGTGCATGTCCCCATGGTCCCATATTCCTTGTCTCCTGCAGACCTAGAGACATCTCCATCTTTGCAGCCCTTTGCAAAGCTTGGATGTTCCTGTGGGACCAGTGGGGCCTCAAATCCCACCTTCACTCAGACACGTTAAGAGCACGTAGCACAGATCAGGACTGGGCAGCTGATTCCTGTGCACACTGTTCATGCCATTCCCCTCTTCAGGGCACTAATCATGAATCCTGCAACCCACGTTCAGTTCTGGGAACAAAATACAGGCAAGAGCACAAAATACAGCAGAAATACCATGTACAGCCCAATAACAAAAAATGTGCTAGCAATGAGGAGAAAAGACTGATGGAGACACAGATCTTGCAAAGGCTTCACAGTGTGTGTCAGCTCCCGTAACTCCATGGAGGCAGCACTTTTGGACCTTAGCTGGGACTAACAAGATAAATTGAACTCCATGGGGCTTTGCCTTTAACTTTCTTAAGTGCTCGGGCTGTTGGTCCTGGTTCGTGTCCTACAAGGCGGCAGGGGAGCATTACCAGAGGCTTTTGCACAAAGGAGTAATCCACTTAGAGCTGCTGATTTAGAGAGCTGATTTAACCTATTGAACAGATGGATTTTATCTTGCATGTTTTAATTATGGAAACCAAGAAAAAATGCAAGAAAACCAAGTCTAGAAGCTAAATTAGCAGCTGGAGTTGTGTTTTACAGAAAAACATTGGTTATGAGGAAAGTATGAAGAACACAAGCAATTTTGAGTATGTGTAAGTGAGTTTTAAAGGCCATGGAACTGTGTCTGGAAACTAAGACATCACCTGGGAAGAGTTCCTGAGTAAATAGCAAATTCTATGGCCTGGGACCTCACACTCAGTACCCAGCCCAGTGCTCACTAGTGTTGTTTGCAAGGAAAGAGCAATTTCTTCTCTTCCAAGGAGGAGTTAGTTGAGGGCTGGGATGGGGAGCGGGCTGCGAGCACCCTTGTCTCCCAACAGCGACGACATGCTCCTGGGTCCACCAGTACCCGCGCTTCGTGGCAGCCAAGAGGAGCACGCCCGTCCACTTCATCTGCTACTGCAGCGAGCCTCAGCACATGCAGTGGTACAAAGTGCAGGACAACGAGCAGCTCTACGGGCTGGAGGGCAACACCTCCCGCTACAGCGTAGAGCGGAAGGACGAGCTCATCAACTTCACCATATTCAGGATCGCCTACAAGGACAACGGCATCTACGTGTGCGACAGGAAGAACCTCACGGAGGCAAAGCAGGCGCACGCGTGTGGCACTGAGCTCCGAGTCATGAGTGAGTGAGAGCCCCACGTGCCCTGCTCGCCTCCATGTCCTCCAGGCCCCACGATGCAGCAAATACCCTTTCTCCTCTTACTTTTCCTCCTCCAAATGAGTCCCACTCACATCATATTCTTGTGTCCCCAATGCCTCTGAGATCGTTTTGGAAACAAATTTGGCACCACAGTTGCTTCTTCGCACTCTACCAGCCAAGCAAGCAGCTGAATAACCCCCCTCATACCCCTTATGGGGTATGCATGGGTTATGGCCCATGCATACCCCATAAACATACCCCAGTGCCTTCATTTCCCTGAGCAGTGACACTCTGCTTGCTCTGGGCAATGATGGGTCCTGTCCAGGACATCTCATCCTACAGCTAGTCCCTGGTGCTGGTCTCAGCACTTTTAGGTAGTGCTCAGGTCTCTCCTCAGGGTGAGGAGGTGTTGTCAAGGTCACCCCGGCTCTACCAACACCTCTCCCCTGGCCTGAACCCACAGCCATGGCAAGCGTGTCCCCTTTCCCTGGGAACGTGGCACGAGGTGGGACTTGGGCTTTTCCCTTGCTCCTAGGTCACAGCAGCATCCAGCAGGTCCAGAACAGGAACACCCTGAAAGATGCTATCATCATCATCCAGAGCATCCTGCTCGTCGTCTTCATCAGTGTCCCCTTGCTCTTCTTCCTAGATAAAGTGAGTGACGGTATTTCTACCAGTGGGGATGTCCCTAGCTTTGCCACTGCCTCCCTCATAGTGGTGTCACCCACCAGACTGGTACCTATCAGCAAGGATATCACGAGGGATGGGATTTTTTATTGGGACTTTGCATGAGGTCCCCTGTGCCCTGTGACCTAACATGCACCAGCAGTTATGTGGGTGATAGCAACACTCAACCTGCATCTCTTCTTTCTGCAGGGTGAAGACAAGGAAAGCCCTGAGGAGGACCACACCTATGAGGTACTACTGAATTAATTATAGACATACCTCTATGATATCAACTTGATCATTGAAATAGCCTGTTGTATCCTTGGGGTATTTGCTAGGAACTTTGCAGGAGCTACCAGGGCACCTTCTTCCCAAGTGTCTATTGGCTATAAACCTTAAGAATTTTTCCTAAAAACCAACCAGGCTCTAAGCACTTGCAGCACTTGTCTCCATTTCCCCCTTTCAGATACTGCCCTGGTCTCCAGGGAGATCATCCAGAGATAGGTCCCTGCTCATGAGTATGGAAGGGGGGACATGCCACAGCGAGTGCCACACTCCTCATTGTGTTTCTCAGCCTCATTCCTCTTGCCACAGGGCCTGGAAGTGGAACAGATGGCCACCTACGAGGACATTACTCCTTTCCGGGATGTGAAGGCCAAATGGACAGTCGGGGAGCATCCGGGCGAGGAGTGAGAGCCCCTGCATCCACCATCGTGCAGGCACCCATGGCACCACTCTGCATTGCATCCACCATCAACCTGCTGGCACCCGAAGGGACAGGATCCTGGTGGTCACAGGCACCTCAGCCCCAGACTGGAGTCATGGACTTAGTCACCGTTACTCAACGAGCCTTGCACAGAGCTTGAGCCCTCCTGCCCTTTGCTGGTTGCTTTGGCTCGTCCACAGCCACATCTGGACTATGGCCACTGAGACTGTCCTGCCCCAGGTGTTGCTTTTACTGCCCCACTGCTTAATCCCTTAAGCATATGTAGAAATTAGTAGCCAACTGTGGCTGCCCAGTAGCAAACAGCCCCAGTACCTCAGTACCGCAGCCAGCCTCACATCAACACACTGAGCTCCAGTGTATTCCAGGCAACAAGGGTACCAGCGTGGGCAGTCTCTTCTAGCCCTCATGTCCCCAAAGAGGAGATGCAAGGGCCAGATATGATGTCTCCTTGTGTTGCATGGACCCTCCTGAGCTGTAAGACCCCACTGCAGCCCCCCTTCACTCCTGGCAGATCAGACAAGGTGAGCAACACCCCATGGGTTGGCACAGTGGGTGTCGTGAGTAGACAACCTTGGACCACCTTTAGTGTTCAAGTTAGCTGTCAAGTTGCAGATCTGTCCAGCAGGCCAAGCTGGGGTTATCTTAGACGACGGATGCCCCAGAAATGCCTTTTCCTATCCAAGAGTGATAGGAAAGGCTGGGAGACAGCTTTGGCCTGGAGAATCTTGTGTAGGTCTTGCTCTTCTCCAGATAAGAGTTGGCCAGCGTGACAAGGAATTTACCCTTAGCATGAGCTCTGCGTGACCTCAGGACCCATGGGTAGGATATACACGGCGGGACACAAGTGTCCAACTGCTTTTCGAAGAGCTAATAAAGGTAACAGGTAGATCCTTGTCCTACTGTGTCCTGCTCTGGCCATTCCAGCTCCACCCTGCTGTGTCCAGTCCTGGTGCGCCCCATAACCCTGGTGCCAGTGTCAGTGGGATGCTCTGGGTCCCGCACCACGAATATGGAGCAATAAGAGCAATTTGCTCCCTGGAAGGGAAACCACATGTGCTTCCACTGGGAAAGGACCACCTTGCTCCTCAGCAGGGACATGGAAGTGCCAGCCTGCCTAAGGGACACAGAAAATGAAAAATTCAACATGCTTGGTGGGCACAGAGCTGCTGCTGAGTCCCAAGGCTAATGGGGGATGAGAGGCTGGTTATGAAAACTTGACCACTGCTGCCTTGCAGGATTGACCAGGGAAGAAGAAAAGTCATCTCCAGGGATAAATTAGCCATGGCATTAAGGAGCTGGGAGGGAACATCCTGGTCTGCATGCACGTGTCCCTTGTTAGGGGAGGGATCCTGGCTTGAATGTGTAGTCTTTGTTCTGAAAAGTGAGGGCAAAAATGGGAGCAAATAGGACTTTTCAGCAGGGGACAGGGTGGTTCTTGTTTACTGGTAGCCACTTCCATGGAAATGGGGTCTCAATCTAAATAGTACAAAATGTGCATTTTAAGGGCATTTTTTATTAGCAAAATCAAACTATCCTAAATTACTTACATCCGTATGTATATAAATATTGCTTAAACATGTTTTACTTATAAGATTGATTAATGAAAGAAAGAAATCCTCACCGTGGGAGAAGGGAACTGCCTGCCTCTGGTTCCCACGTTTGCCCAGATTTCGGAGCTCATCCCTCCGTGCCTTGTTTTCCTTTAGGAAATGAAAAGGGAAGGCAACTTTTCCGGTCTTCATCATTCCCAACTGCTTTCTCAGCTTTATATAAACAACCCACCGAACTGACTTAACTGAACAGGATGAAATAAGGAGAGTCTGCTGTTTGCACCTGGAGAGGAAGCGCTCATGTCAAAAGCAGTTTCAGTGCCCCCAGTTCTGCTCTGCTGCTCAGCTACCTATTTAGCTCAGGGCCTTGGCCTCCTTGAAAATGTCACAACCAAATCAATGTTTCTGTAGTGCTAGGGTTTTATTTCAAACTCTTGGATTAGTTTCTAGTGAAGCTAGAGTCAAGTTTTGTTGTAATTTGATATTGATGTAGGCTTGTATTTACATTTCATCTAGTGTAAATAAATGTATTTCAGTATATACTCTATATTGTTAGCTGATTTGTATTCCTATCAGCAGGATGAGCAGACAGACAACTGCTTCAAGCCCCACTTGAGTGCAGTCCTGGATCTACCATTTCCAAATGCGTTTGCTGGAGCTGCTCCCTTTCCTATCAGTGGAACCAGGAGGCTGCATTGAGCAGTTCTAGCTCTGGTAAATAAAAGCACCAGTTCAATCTGAAAAAGAGTATTTATCTCAGGAGTTGGTGAGCGAGCAGAGATGCTCAACATCTGCCTACAAGTTGCATCAACCACATTGTTGCCCACCAAATTGCTCAGCTAGTGCTTTCAGCTGGCTCCTGGGTCAAGATTCACTGGAGCTCCAGCTCACACAGCAAATACTAATTTTCACCACACCCAGCAAAAAGAGGATGCTTTTTGCTCAGACCTCATGAAGATGCTTGAAGGGGGACCGCCTTAAAGAGAATTCAGGTATTTTGCCTCTTTCAAAAGAGAAAAGGGAATTAGAAATGACAGAACATCATGGTGTTTTATGAGACACTACTTTGGGTCAAATATGAGGGCACTTGAAAGCTGGAAAAAGCTTTCAAATCCATGTCTGAGAGACAGTTATGCAACTATTCTGTTAGTGTCCTGTGTTTGGCCAGTGCAGGTCATGCATCACCTTCTTTACAGAAATTCTGCCTCTTTTGACGTCCAGGGTGATGTAAGCAAGGAACAAACCAGGTCCAGGGACACCACACAGCCTCGAACATCCTGGCATCTCCGCACTTGGCTACAACACAAAAAGCATTGATTAATCACCGATTTATCGGAGTTGGAGAGACACCAGGGCAAGGATTTAGCAGCAAGGCACTGTACAAATCACGCTGCAGTGGTGGAGCATCATTGCTAACCAGGGAGCAGAGCCTGTGCTGGGCTGGGTGCTCTGCTCCTCTCTTGACATAATATTTAAACACGATCTGGAGCAGAAAAACACCCCCAGATGTTGCTGGCTATTGGGTGACCAGATACCTGATAGCAGCAGGACCCACTGTTCTCGCTTCTCTAGGTACTGACATTTACGCGGTGACACCACCGGGTCTCCAGCAACAAACAGCGAGGGGCTTCTCGGAACAGAGCGCGCTCTCCTGGCATGTTTATTGAGCAGCTCTCACAGCCTCTGCTCCAGCCGCTCCGGAGATGATGCTGCCTCATGGAAACTGGAACCACTGCAGGCCAACGCAGGGCCATGGGCACCAGGTTGGCTGCCTGTGACTGCTGGACTGTCCCTGAGAACAGCCATGGACAAAAAGGGACAGAGTAGGGTGGCTTGGGGCAATGGGTGCCTTGGAAGAAGTAAATTCTTCAGGTTTCCCTGGTGTTGGCCATCCCAGGTCCTGCCTCATCCTGTTCAACGGCCAGGATACATATGCTGTGATCTCTGCTTTTCCTCCACCTCCTCTCTACTCTTGATTCCACAGCAGCCCTTTGCTTAATCCACAGATCGTTCATGTCTGTATCTTACCCAAAGAGCAGAAGGTGCTTCACAGGAGGCCCTTCTCAGAGCTTTGCCCAGCTGAAGAGCTGAGGAACCTCCCAGAGCTCCTGGATCTGCATTTGCCAAGGGCAGGTTGGTACCCAGAGAAGTAGGTGGGTAGGAGAGCACTTCATGAAGCCTGTGCTAGGTGAACCAGCTCACTCAAACAACTTTGTTCTGTCCCTGTTTGGAAAGAGCCCCTCTGTGTTTTACACTTCACATTCTCCCAATGTAGAGTTTTGGAAATGACTTTCTCAGTTCAGTACTTAAATAGTCATATCAGGAAAATTACATTTGTCCTGTGTTTTAATTCCACATGTAAATAAATCAATACATTGGCTGAAGCTGTGAATCAAACCATTACCTCAAAGGACAAAAGATGCTTTGTTTCTTTTTTCAAAAAAAAAGTCCTTTTTCCACCAAAAGTATTTGCTAATTTTGTGAAGTTTTAGTAGCATGAAAAAAGCTACACGGTAGACAAATAATCTATCATGCAAAATCCATCCAGCTCTATAATATAATGCAAAAAAAATCCCATTTGCTTTCTATCAGAAGTCTTCCAAACTGACCAGTTTGTCTTAATTGCAGGTGAGAGCCCACCTGGAGCAGCTGGGAAACCTGGTGGGTTTTCTGTCCACTGTGGGAAATTCCATTGTGTGAAAGACCTGATCTGACTTGGGTTGGGTTTTCCAATGACGATAAGATCTTTATTTGCCATAAACAGAATATGGAGAAATAATTCAGTGTGAATTTTATCCCTAGGTCAACATCTTCCCCAACTTTTACATCTATGCATAAATGACTACAAATAGGTAGCACCATTGTGAACACACGTGCATTTATGCATGGCGAAGATACAGAGAGGTTGTTGTGATCATGAACACAAAATATACATTTTAAACAGAACCCCTACTATATAAGGGGTGGCTCAACAGTTACCAGACCCAGAAGAAAGGAGGAAACACTGATTTTCAAGCAACACCTGAGCAACTCACCAGTCAGAAATGGCTCCAGGTATTTTTCTTTATTTCGGTTTTAAAGGATTGCTTGCATGCCTAGGGTGGTGGGAGATAGGTACACAGGAGGTGGTGGTGTGGCGGGCCATATACATTCAGTGAGAGCCCTTAATTAAAATGCCTAACTCATAAATCAATGAAATGGAATATAATTCCCTAGAGTGTGACCTTGAATTGACGTAGATAATCATTAGCCTCAAGAAAGGCTTGTGAACATGAAGAAAAAGGGCAGTGGCAGTTACAGTAGTTACTCCTAACAAAAAATCGGGCAGTTATATTAAAACTCACGTTCAGGGCTTAAGCCAGGGATCAGGATGATGTCTAATGCAGAAGTCACAAGCTTCAAGGTATTCCTCCACCACAAGGTATTTGGGTGAGCTTCTCTTTGTGGTCTCACTAAGCATAGATGGACATTTGTATGGATTAAAAGCTTTAGGCTTGACCAAGACTGTCAAGACTTAGAGAACTTTAGAGAACAAAAGTGTTTTAGTGCCCGTATGGGCAAGGAAATCAGCTCTTGTCCCAATGAAAGCAGGCAGTAGGTGAGGTAAAACAAAAGTAAACTGAATTATTTCCAATCCTTCACCTGGGATGGTACCTTGTACTCACTGTGCTCTGCTCGCTCACTGCACTCTCCTCCTGAGGCCATGACCTAAAGAAAATCATGATGATCATGTTAGGGAAAACAGCAGGGACACGCTCTAGTTTTCAAGGAACAATGACAACTTCGGCCAGGAAAATGGTGTTTGTAGCTGGGAGCAGTACAAGACCTGAGATCTAGAGAGAAAGGAGGGATTTTGGCTTGTCTTAGGGGAGCTACAGATCTAAGGTTACTTACGGAGACCATGTCCAGCGAGCTGAGCCCTCAGATGGCAAGGCCAGAAGAGGACGAGTAGAAACTCACAGATGCCACCGACTCCTCAGCACAGTCACTAACCTCTCTCTCCTCTTTGCTGTAGGGTCGTGGTTTTCTCCTCTCTTCATCGCTGTGATCACCCTGGGACTGCAGTGGCCACAGGAAGCTGCAACCTTCCCGGCCATGCCCCTTTCCAACCTGTTTGCCAACGCTGTGCTGAGGGCTCAGCACCTTCACCTCCTGGCTGCCGAGACGTACAAGGAGTTCGTAAGTGTCGCGGTACCGGGGCATCGACTCCTTGTTCTCTTGGTGGTTTGGGGACTGCGACTGGGCATCTACCCCTATTACTAACCCAAATATTTTGTGCATTTATATTTGCACTTTGGCTTAACAAGAGGATGACCTTTAGCTGCAGTAACTCTTGAGCCAACTTGGGAGCTCCCTATCTGACAGTCTTGCGTGGACATGCTTTTTATTTCATATTTCCTTCTGGCAAAGAGTAACCATTCAGAACACCATGATAAAAGTGACCAAGAGAGTGTATTTGGGATGTCCCCACAGGAACGCACCTACATTCCGGAGGACCAGAGACACGCCAACAAAAATTCCCAGGCAGCATTTTGTTACTCCGAAACCATTCCTGCTCCCACAGGGAAGGATGATGCCCAGCAGAAATCAGTAAGTTCTCTCCTCCCTGCAAGCTGCTTTTAAGAGCCCAACTATGTTTCAATAGGGAACCAGGGGATGTCCATTTGTAAGGTTTTAGTATCTCCAGCTCTTCCTGAGGTTCTGTTCTTCTTCCCCCACTTCATCATGCACACTCTGCGTGAAGAAAGATTCCTCCAGATTAGGCTATAAATCATATTCCCCTACCAAGGAGGAGATAAACATACTGTTTACACAGCATAGTTTTCTGGGTAGCACTTCTCAGCTCTTTATATCTGCTAAAGTTGCGGAAATAGTGATATCTCTGGGGCTTTGGGCTGTTTCAAGGAATGGGGACACACAGGTAACTCCACAACTCACCTACAAAACTCTGACCATTGTTTTTTTTCATCTCAGGACATGGAGCTTCTTCGTTTTTCACTGGTTCTTATCCAGTCCTGGTTGACTCCGGTGCAATACCTAAGCAAGGTGTTCACAAACAATCTGGTTTTTGGCACCTCAGACAGAGTCTATGAAAAACTGAAGGACCTAGAAGAAGGGATCCAAGCTCTGATGAGGGTAAGTTGCAGACCTAGAAGAAGGGATCCAAGCTCTGATGAGGGTAAGTTGCAGACCTAGAAGGTGGGATCCAAGCTCGGATGGGGGTAAGTTGCAGCATGTGTCGTGATTACAGGATACTAGATACCTCCTGGACTCATGGCACAGAGCAATCAGGGTCTTCCACACAATCCAAAGACCATGGAAAAGTCCCCACCTCCACTGGCACCTCTTATGACTTTTCATGATAATCAAATTATGACACTCCACTGCACCTATTTCTTCAATGGGTGATATAAGAAAAAGCATAACGTCAATACTACTGCCCTAATCACTCAGATAACAGCACAGACTAGGCAGGTCATCTTCAACATGTCTTTAAAGACATTTTACAGACACAAACCCCTTATGTCTGTACAGGTGGAAGCCTTTACTTTCGTGTCTCTTAAATGAGATTTTCAGGAAAACAGCATTTAGACAGTGGACAGAGACAGAATGATCTTCAGAAAGGGCATTCCATTCCCTGCTTTTGTCTTTTTTAAATGAAACTGTTGCCTATCAGGTTCCCCTGCCAGGTGAGTTCACTCTATCAGTAAGTCTATCTGGCAGCACCAAAATGTAGCTAGATCTTGAGATCTAGCTCTCTGATCTTGAGATCTCTGTGAAATGAGTCCAGAAACTTATTTACAGTTTTAATCATCTAAATAGCCCAGAAAGCCAAGCTCTGAGAGCAGGAGATATTCTGTCCTGGTCCAGCTTCAGCTGCAGAAAGGTACCACTTGAGTTTCCAGGTTTTGGTTGCCGTTTCATATGTTCTAGGGTGTTGGAAAGTGGTATAGAGAAACTAAACAAATAATTGTATCACGTCAGTTTACACTAGTTTAGTTAATCAAAAAATGTTATTTTTGCTGTGTCAGATACTGAGCAAAGTGGGGCAAGAGTGGTAGCAGGTCACAGATCTCTATCTCCAGACGCACAAAGCTGAGTCTAGGTTAGAGCTTTGTTCACTGTGAAAGTGGGAGGACAGAGTTATTTGCTTGTTTCCCCATCTCTTTAGCTTGGGGTTGCTATGGGAAAGCCCATTGAAAGCAAATGTGAAAGCATTTTCACATTTTGGGGGACCCTAGGAGATGCTGGCTTCCCTCATTGCATAGGGGCCGCTCGCTTTGTGCTGAGGGTTTCACATGCATGAAACCGGCTGCAGAAACATCCCCACACCAGGGCTGTTCTTGTAAACACGTAGCTTACCAGAAAGTAGTTGGATATATGAGGGCCTACGAGAGAAAAGGAAACCAAAGGGAAAAAAAAAAGGCAAGAAAATAAATAGTTTTTTAAAGCTATGTGGCAAAAGGAACTTGAAACTGCCCCAAAACTGGTAAGAAGGGCTGACTGAAGAAGGGTGGAAGGAATGGTGGAAATGGGAAGCAGCACACAAGGAATTCCCAGTCCATCCCCCTCTGTCCTCCTCCATCCACCTCTATCCGCATCCATGCACCTCTGGTCCCCTCCATCCTGGCTAACGCCTGGCACCTCCCGGCAGGAGCTGGATGACCGGAGCCCTCGGGGGCCGCCGCTCCTCAAATCCACCTACGACAAGTTCGACATCCACCTGCGCAACGAGGACGCCCTGCTCAAGAACTACGGGCTGCTCTCCTGCTTCAAGAAGGACCTGCACAAGGTGGAGACCTACCTGAAGGTGATGAAGTGCCGCCGCTTCGGCGAGAGCAACTGCACCATCTGAGGGGCGAGAGCAAGGGGGGACCCCCACGTCCCAGCGTGGGCACTGCTTTGGCCTGAGGAGAATAAAGCCGCTACCCGCTGAGCCTGTGTGTGTCTCGCTGTGCCCTTCCCCGCGGCCACCATGACCCCCCTTCCCGGGAGAGCGGCAGGGGCCGGGCCGTGCCGAGGGGGCCGGGCCGGAGCGTCTTCCCTTCCGCGCGCCCGGCATGGCGGAGGTGCTGGAGTTCCGCGTGCCGGCAGCGAGCGCCCAGACGCTGCTGGTCTGGGGGCTGGAGGCGGCGCCGGGGCTGGAGGTGAGGAGAGACCCCCGGGGCCGCGGCCTCCCCATGGAGGAGGCCTCCCCTCCGGCGCCATTTTCTCTCAGAGCGCCAATAACACCTCCTTCTTTTTAGTTTCCTATTATCATTTTATGGTCTCTTTGGGCCCAGCGTGGCGCCGTGGTGTGGCAGGGAACACTCAGCCCGACTTTCAGCCCTGTCCTCAGTGTCTGGGTCCAGTAAAACACTCAATGAGCGGGAATAAAGTCAGGCTATCTGTGTAAAAAGAGTTGCTCTGAGGCCAAGCAGTGGGCGAGACAGTCTGGGATGAGGACGGGGGACAGGATTCTGGGGACAGAAGACCCAGTGTCGTGTCTTTCCTCACAGACCAGAGTCAGGATAATATTGGGAATGAGATGCTGGCAGGGTGAGGGGTTTCGGTGTAAGTTTGTGGGGAGAAAAGATGTTATCTGCCTAATATATTTGGTCCTCCTGATTATTCCAGGGAGTGCTGCTGCTGTACAGTAAAAACAGCACAAAACGTTGCTTGTTTTCTAAGCAATCAGGTCCTGGGGGTTGTCCTGTCCCCACAGGTGCTGCTCCTACCCCAGAGCAGCTGCAAGGAGGGATCCTCAAAGCGCCCGTGTTTCCCTTGCTTTTCCTCAGCACTCCGTGTTTTCGGCGTTTTCCCAGTTCGGGCCGCTGTACTCGGTGCGCGTGCACAGGAACGCTGCCGTGGCAGGGCCTGGCTATTACGCCGTGCTCAAGTTTTATTCCTGCAGAGATGCCCGCAGAGCCCAGCGCGTGTGCAACGGGCAAAGGCTCTTCCAGAAAGCTCCCTTGAAGGTAAGTGAAGTGGCCCTGGGTGTGAAACTTCCTCTCCCCGAGAGCCACCAGTGAGGTGTCCACAGTGGGAAGCCTGGAAGCAAAGTCTGGACAACCAGGGCTCTTCTCTCCCCAACAGGTTTGTGTTTGCACCAAGCAGAGAGCGTTGCAGATGCCGGTGCTGGCTCTCAACAGCAGCAAATGCCAAGAACTGGCCAACCACTACCTTGGCTTTAACGGCTGGTCCAGTCGCATCATCACAGTAAGGGGCCCTTTCAATCCATCAGTTGTTCCTCCCTTCCCTCATCCCACGTTCTAAACTGGAGCAATTGGTAGGATGAACAGAAATGTCCTCAAATTACTGTCACTAAGAAAGCCAGCCACAGGAGCAGCTCTTTGGACCTCAAGTGAGGATGTTCTGAAAGCCCAGGGAGAGAAGAGCGCTGTGGGCAAGGGCACTGAAAGGGTTTCTATTCATACAAACAGGGCTGCTTTCACTTGGCTGTGTTGGAAGCAGTGCCAGAACGTGACACAGAATCCCAGGATCTACAAGGTTGGAAGGGCCCTCTAGAGATCATCCAGTCCAACCTTCCCGCTCCAGCAGGCACCCAGAGCAGGTGGCACAGGGCAGCATCCAGGCGGGTTTGGAGACCTCCAG
>JAUBOD010000305.1:83576-102056 GCA_032353885.1 Nothura maculosa
CCTCACCTGCAGGTGGAACCTCCTGTGCTCCAGCTGCACCCATTGCCCCTTGTCCTGTCACTGGCCACCACTGAGAACAGCTTGGCCCCCTCTTCCCTACAGTCCCCCTTCATGTATTTATCCATGTTAATCAGATCCCCTCTCAGCCTTCTGAGACAATGATCTTCATGTGCTGAAAATGTTTGAGATGACTAAGATGGGGCTCAGGAACCCTGAGATGTTTCTGCATGAGAGTCAGAACAGTGAACATCCCTGCTGTGGCTCTGCAGTGTGTTATTGACCTAGAATCAGGCACTGTGCAGAGGAGGTCTGCACTACACAGGAACGGACCCAGGTGGTCACTGTATCCCCTTTCCATTTAATTGCTCTATTTAATTGTAATTATTTTGTGATCTTCCTGACAGCTGCAGAATGTTTCTGGCTTTGACGACGAGAATGAGGAGACGGGAAAGACCTTACAGAAGCAATCCCTTAAATATGTGTGTGTCGTGGAAGTGACAATACCCAACCACGGAGTATGCAGCAGGGGAGTTGGCCTGGCCGAGGCCGACGTAGGAAATGGTGAAGGTAGGTTTTTGCTGCAGAAGATGCCAGACACTGGCCCTCCTCGTATTTTGAGAATCTGATGTAAGATCTCTATTTAACTGGAGACAGAAATGTGCAAGGGCCTCGTGAGCTGCTGTGCTCTACAGCAAGGTATCCTGAACATGCTTGTTTCCTCTCTACTTCACATCACTACTTTCTCTTACCTGTAGGATTATTCATTTGCTGCCTGGATTATTCACAGTTGCCTTTGATGTGAGCATGCTGTGCAGATCTCAAGAGATCCTGAGCTTGTGGCACAGCTCAGCTGCCTGCTGGGGTCATCTCCCCTGCTTGGTGCCTTGGGCAGGGTGCTATTGTAGGGCTGAGAATGTGCTGCTTTGCCTAGGTTGGCACACAGAGCCCTCATTAGGACACCCACACACTGCAAATTACTTACAAAGCATAAGCAGCTTTCTCATCAGATCCATATCACTATATATGGTTCCCAGAGGAATTTCACTTATGTTTTGTAGTACAAGGCAGTTTGTTTGCTTTCATATCTAAAGTGTCATCCTAACATCAATAATCCATGTCTCCTTTGGTTTAGATCCTCTCGAGTTTGTCACGGCCACAAAAAGAGTTCAGAAACTCGCAGTTGGGAAAGCTTTATCCAGTGCTTTTCAGAAGATACTCCTCGTGGTTTTAGGTAAGGTTTCTTTTTGTGTTAAGCACTAGGATGTTTGGGCTGATGACTGTATAACTTTCATGAAAATCAACATGAGTTCATTTACTCAGAACCTTGCTGAGGATTCAGTGGGCTTTGGAGGGTCTCAGTGGTGAAATGCAGTGATTTAACCAAGTGGTCCCACCACATGAGCTGTGTGAGTGAAAGAAAACAAACTGATCCTTCATTTCTGAAATGTTTAATAGCAGTGTAGGTGCACATGCTGAACACGGAGGTGAACACATTGCAGGGGTAGCATTACTGGAACTGCAGCAGGTTGCATGTTCCTGTGTGATTCCTGGCCAGGCACTTGTCACAGTCCATGCCTTGCTGTTGTACACAGTTGTGCCTTAGGGGCTACTATCAGTGCGGTTGGTAAGTATAGAAATTGGCTCTGTGCCTAGAAAGCCATCTCTGCTTTCTATGGGTTCTGGGTGTTGTGCTCTCTGAGCTCTTAGATGATCCCCTTTTATGTAATATCTGAGAACTTCAATCTCTGACGCATTTATCTCATTAGGACATACCCTCTTGCAGTCGGGTCAATGCTGCTGTACTTAATTTAACACAGAGGAGCCCTTTCCAATAAACACCTCTTCATGCTGAGTCACTGGTACAGCAGGAACCTGCTCTGTTGAATCCAGCAGGATTTAAATACCTATCAGGTTCTTCCCATGGGTTCTTTGAGACCTCTTTTGGAAAGGCGCATCTCTGGACTCTGCTGTTTTGCAGTGCTACCTGCCTTCTGGCCCACCATGTAACAGAGACCAGCAATTATCATGCTACTGCCTCATCTATTCTGCTTCTTCACTTTCAAATTCCTTTTCATTTAGTCACAGCCTTTTGATTTCCTGCAGAGAAGACAGGCACTTTGCCTGAGAAAAAGGCAGCTCTGCAGATTCACAGCAGGCCGTTTAAGTTGTGCCATGCAGTAACTACCACTTTTCCCCCCCATGCCTCATAATTAACATCACAAACCCTTCACTTCCTTCCTTACTGGGTGCTTTCAAAACTACAACAGTCCTCAAAGTGGTACAGCCCAATCCTGTTTCCATCCGAACTTGCTTGACAGTAGAAGATCATCCCCTCTGTTTCTGTAGCCAGCAGTGACAGGAGGAGTCACGAGCTCTGTCCACATCCATAGTAACACTGCAGCCAGCAAGGGCTGCCTAAATCAATACGGGAAGTTTAGTGTTTCACAGTAAAATGGTTGTATTATGCAAAAGAACAAATCACCTAGAGCCCTTGGTCTGTTATGCAAGAAGAAAATGGCCCTGTTTTATCTAGCATCATTCTGAACAATGAGTGAATTCATCCTGTTCAGTCTCATCCTGAGAAGGAGTTTAGGTTATAGTTGTTATTTTTACACGCAGTTGTGTGTCTAGCTGTTTATTCTGTATATTTGATTCAGACAATGGTAAAGTGGCTGTGGAATACAACTGCTCTCAAGAGGAGCCCACGGACTCTTTAACAGAAGAGGAACTGAAGGGGCTTATTCAGGTAAACCCAGTGGTATTTAGCTTTGTATGACAGCTGTGTGGTACATCTAGAGATGAGACACAGTTGTTACTACTACACCCTCAGAAATTATTTTTGTGCAATGACCCGAACTTGAAGTGCAGAAAGTAATTGTATCTTGGAATTCTACAACACAGTGAAATTTTAGGATTCTTAACTTCTTGGGTATCTTTGTGCAGAGTTGCAAGGATATTTTAAATAGCACGGGATAATGAGCAGTTGGATGATGTGGGCTGACAGGTCCTGCACCTAACAGTGTCCAGCCTCATAGAATGCGAGAGAGAAAATCCCAGCAAAGTTAAAGTAAGGTAAAGCAAATGATTTTTAATAAATTCTTAAATAAATGGGGCTCTTTATCTAAAAAAGAATTTCACAAATTTTTTCTTACCCCAGAGGGAATGCTTGTTAAAAGGCTGTGTGAAATCCCTGCAGTTAATCATGGGATCTGTTAGCATGCAAAGAATAAAAATATCCAGGTGCAATAATAAAATTTTTGTCATCCTGCTCAGCGAGATGAAGTTTTGCCTTTGTGCACAGCACGTCCTGAACAGGGGGGTGTTTTCTTCTTGCTTAGTTTGAAAGCAGTTGTTTACCAGGGAAAGCCACTGATCAGTGCTCTTCTGAAAGCAAGCAGCAGTCTCACATGATGTGTCAGCAACATGCGGTACAGTGTCCAGCTCCTCCTGCAATTTGCATTAAGGAAATGTCTAATGAACCTTGTGACATATTACCCCATTTCATGACATTGAGTCACCTGGTATCAGCAGACAGAGTTCCTTTCTTGCTGCAATGTAACCCTAAAATACAAGGTATTTTTGTATGTGAAGTAACTAATATCCATCACAAGTATCAGTTGGAAGGAATAAATTTCTGCTATTTTGTGCTCTGTGCCTTTTCTTCTGCCTCTTTCAGGGAGAAGTGTCCTAACATTTAATGGCCATTAGAGTGCAGCAAAGTGAGGCAGGAAGCCTGCTGCTTCTCAAACCTGCATTTACCAGATTTGTAAACCTCATCCCACCCCTCCCCTGCAGTCTCACGTTCCTGGGGATGGTGTGTGGGAGCGATTTGGTGGTGTCTCTGCAAGGCACCTACCAGCCCTACCATTCCTACAGGAATTCAAAACAGCTCTCATGGCAGGAGAACTGCAGGGTGCCCTTTCGGTTCATTGCCTTGTGATTTTGGTCAGTCATTCTGAAATAGAAACGTTCCTGAGTTTGTAGATTCCCATTCCTGATTTGTACAAAGGCCGTCTCTTGTACATGGTAACAAATGCATTTTGTTTCAAGGTGCAGAGAGAGGAAGTTAGAATATGTGGGAGAGAAACTAATTCAGTCTTGATCTCTTTTCTCAGGTCAATGAATTGTCCTTGGACCAGATTGACTTTGAAGAAGAAGAAGTTTTGTCTGATCTCAGCTTTGATGATAACCTCCCTCAACAGGAGGCACTAATTAGTGCAGCCCAACCTTCAGATATTTTGTAAAGTGCTGCAGTATCTGATTGAAAGTCTAAAGCTGTGAAATGACATTTGCCTCATATCCAACACTTTCCCCAAATACGTAATGGAGGAAGAAATGGGCAATAAACATAGTGTTGCTAAAATTAAGCCCCAAAATCTACATTGTTTTTGGAGAAGAAAGTGTTTTCCTGTCAGCTTATCCAGGTCAGCTATATATGGAAGTGAGCTTGGCTGCATGATTGTTATTTAGACAGTATACCAGATGTGTATAGTGCTTAAAAATAAAACAAATGGGCCCTTCCTAGAACTGCTATGGTGCAGGTTAGATCTGATCTTCAAGAGAGTGACAGTGACAGGTAGAAAAAGCTTCTGCCAGCAGGAGTAGCTGTGGGACTTGGCCATGTGTGCCGAGGCACAACAGAAAAATGAATTTCTCTAGGTGAAATTTCTCTTAAAGAGAAAGTCTAAGCCCTGTGTTGAGCTATCAAACTAAGGAGCTGGGACATTTTTGTGATGTAAAGCATGAAAGCAAAGGTTCTTTTTCAAGCCATTAACATACATTTTTCATTAAATCTTTCATTAAATTCATTAAAGTGGAATCATATTTTGTAGCTGTCTGTGTGGTAAATGAACCTCAGAGGCAGGATCTTCAATGTGATGGTACGCCAAGGTCTGCAAATCAGGTGCATGTGGGGTGAGATAATTATGGTTTTTGGTAATAAGCCTCTGCTTGGCTCTTTTTACTTCTGCAATTAGAATAGGTGGCCAAGATGCAGGAGACCCCAGGGAAGATGCCCACTGCTTGGTGAGCACAAAGGTAAAATGAGATCCAGAGGCTGGTAGCCGAGGTCAGAAGAGGAGTTACAAGGAGAGCAACATGCAGAGCTTTCTGGTTGGAAATAACCAAGTGCGGGAACAGACCCTCCAGTGCTTGGATCCTCCACCAGATCCTCCACCCCATGCTCGGAGTGCTCATCCTGCTTGGGAAATGAAACACTGCAGCATGGCTACGAGATACCAAAATGTCCCGTTCGTGCTGTTGGAAAGACCAGGGGGCTGGTGTGAAATTAGAGCCTGGTGTCTCCCTGCTGCCTATGCTGAGGGTCCATGAGGCCCAACTGGCACAGGGAGCTGGCGAGAACAGGCCACCTCCACCCAGCCATCCATTTGCAGGGCAGTTGGGCTTATCCGGAGCTACGGGGTCCGGGGCCCATCCTCCATGTCGACTACACATCAAATGTAGGGGTTTAAAAAAAGGAAGATGCATCGTGATCTGTAGGACGGGGCAGTGGAGGCCGGCAGGGCCTACCCAGGGCCTACCCGGGGCCTCTAGGCCTGCGGTGCCCGTTGCCTGGTAACGCCGCCCGCCCGTGGGGCGCCATGGGCCGGGCCCGGCCCTGCCGCCTGCTCATCCTCGTGGCGCTCACGGTGCTGGCGGTGGCAGCAGCCCCTTTCCTGGCGCGGCCCGGCACCGCCTGCCCCTCGCCCTGCCGCTGCCAGGGCCGGCTGCTCAACTGCAGCCATGCCGCCCTGGCCAGCGTCCCCCAGGCCGCACGCCGCCTGGCCCTGTCTGTGCTGTGAGTATCGCCCGCCGCCACGGTGGGGTTGTCCCCTCTTTGGGGACCGGCCTTCCCTGTGTCCCGGCCTCAACCTGCCTCCCCGTGCGGGATACACGATGGCTGCCAGGAGCCGCAGGCCACGGGAGCATCATCCACATCCTCCCCTCGTGCTCGTGGCCTGAACTCTCCTCCGCTTTTAAGTCCTAGGGAATGCCGCTTAGTTAAACCAATTTTGCTAGATTTTCACCACCAATTTTGCAGGGAAACAGTCTTCTTTTGTGAGTGCTTTTCAAGGTCTCCCCCTCTGGGATGCCCCTGCTTCGTGAGGAAACAGTGGGATTTGTGGGATTGGGAAGCACCCTACAAATGCTCGGTTAAAAGCCCGGGATATTTTGTTGTAGAGAATGAGCAGCCCAGGAACCAAGAAATATCAGAGATGGGGAGTTCATTTTGCAAGCAGTCTTTTCTCTGGAGCTTTTACACAACAATTACAATGTGCCGATCTTTTCTTTGCAGAGATTTTACCAGCAACACTATTTCTTCCATTGACACACCGGTGTGGAGGGAATTCCTGTGGGCTGAGTACTTGTGAGTATTCCCTAGAATTTGAAATGTGGCGAGTTTGGATGTTTTCCATCCCTCTGGTCTGACTTTTGAGCCAAGGGCATGACAAACACAAAACAGAAGCCCTTTTCATTTGAATTCAATGCTCAGCAACTAGGGAGGTGAATTCCCTGTGCTTCCCGGGATGGCAAGAGATGCTGTGAGCTGTGACCCTTGTGGGAAAGGTCATTCCCAATACAGGGCCATTCCCAAGCTTCTTTAATCAATGATGAGACTTCACTGAGCTGCAGCAACACAGGGACAAGCGTCTAGTCTTGAGGTCGAATTGGTCCTTGCTGTGACTCAAGGAAACACCTCTTTAGGTGTTTCAGCAAAGCTATTGCAGAACAGATCCCTCCGAAAACCCCACTCCCTGCTGTAGAGCTGTAAGTGTCTGTTTTTTCTCCCTGCAGAGTTCTCCAGGACAATGCTCTGAAGTCGGTGGGGAGGCATTCACTGGAGGGTTTGCTCCTGCTGAAGCACCTGTACGTACCAACCACCTGCCCTGCCTTGAGAGCCGAGGAGGGCTCAGAGCAGCCTCTCACCATGTGGTACCAGCCCTCCCTTTGGGCCCCTGCTGCTCTACCTGAAATTTGCCTGATTCTTCCCCTGTTCCAGGCTACGTTCCCTGCAAAACAGAGGGGTCTTGGTGCTGAGCATTTCTGTTGCAATATGGTACAGAGGGAGAATCTTTATGGAGAAAACATGATACATGCAGGGTAACTTGCAATGCAGCCCACATTGGTGACCATTTTGAGGATAGTCTCTCTGGTTGTTTATTATCTGAAATTCTACTGCCAGCCAAAGAGAAACAGAGGAGTCCATAGTGTAGCCTGTAATGTCTCTTCCAATGTCAAGATCTCAGACAGATTGAAACTGGAAGGTCCTTTCTCCAGCCCCTGGTTCAGAGTAAGGCTAATTTCAAAGCCAAGTTGCTCAGGGCCTTATCCAGTCGAATCCCTCCCCTTCTTGGAGGAAAAACAAATGAGTATCTGTGCCTGCACAGTGTCACATGAGACTGCAACAAGTCTTCTGCCTCTAGCACTGTTTGCAAGGAAGTAGGAAGAGTGTTCAGGTTTTGTTTTCTCTTTGAAGCTCAACTTTTCACATATCTTGGGTTTTCCTGTGCGGTAAAAGACAGAGGCACAAAGGAAGTGTGAAAAAAGAATAGCACAATCTTGTCCTATTCTCTGTCTTCTGTCTGCTGCTCTCAGACCCTTTTCTCATTCCTAAGCTACTGAGGAAAGTGTAAGAGACAAAATAAATCCTCCTGTGAAAGCTCAGGATGTTAGTGCCTAGAGCCCACGTTACATGAGTCTTGCTAGGTGCATAAGTGCATGCTTTAAGCAGCAGAAATCTCACATCAGAGCAAAATATATCACTTGTATGAAAAAAAATGACAGTAAGGGAAGCCCTGGTTGGAGCTGGCCCACAAGCTATTGCGCAATGTCATTTATTGAGTGTGGCCCTTATATGCTTGTATTTTTCCCAGAAAAGGGGAATAGGAGACAAGTCCATGACTCTCTTCGCCTACTGAGCAGATACAGGTGGCCTAGGTGTTAGGAAACAAAGATTTAGGAACCAAAAAGCAGAAAAGCCCTTCTGCAGGATGTGGTTTATAGGTTTGTTGTGGTTGATAATTGAGTTCGGATCAAACAGACTTAAAAACATGCTGAAGGAAGCAGGTCTGAAGGAAACAGCTCCAAAGCACCTCCAAGTGCACATGCCCAGCCGTTGCCCCCGCTGCCAGGTGCTGGTGGTGGGAGGCCCAGATCCCGTGAGCGGAGCTGCAGCGGCTTCCTGAGCGCTCACCCTCCTGCAGGGAAGGCAGCTCCGACCAAAGAAACCTTGTGCATTCATCATGGCTAATTTTAGCCACCTAATGATTGCCTGGGAGTAAGCTAATTGTTCAGACTCTCTTTATTCTCTGTGGAAAGGAACAGGCACTTCCCATTCACCCGAGCGATCTTAGGAACGTCTCCGAGGAGGGGATGAATCACACTCCAAAAATACTTCTCTCGCTGTCGACTGCAGACCAAAGCCAGGCAGCGATTCAGGCTCAGACAATGAATCTTCTCATTTCCAGAGCGAGCCGGGAGAATCCTGCCGTGGCTGAGTCTTTACACACATCTCACAGCAGAGCTGCAATGGAAAGTGGAGTTTAGGTTATCCCTGCAGGTCTTTATTGTGCTGCTTCCAAACAGTGTCCCTTTGCACTAAGTTCTTCCCAAAATGTTGTGTAGGAGGGGAAGAATAAAGAGCAACATATTCATTTATTAGCACACGTGCAGTTACCAACCTGTCCCCGAGCCTTGCAGCTACAGAGCTCTTGTTGAGGCTTTTCTGGCTGACTTCAGCAAACAAAGCACAGATGATCCCGAGGGCCAGGATCTCTGTGGCACATCCCGAGGGGAACATGTTGGTGTGGTCCATGCATCCATGCAGATGCTGCACTGTGCCTCTCAAGAGAAATCTTTCTGTTTCCATAGAGGCAAATCAAGCCTTGAAATCATTCTGATGGCATCACAGCTAGGAGATGAAAGCCACTTCCAGGCACGAGGGTTATCACAGGTTATTCACTGGTAGAATCCAATATCAAATATAAACACTGCATGAAATCAGAGCCATGTAGCACATGGACTACCAGGCTCAAAGCAAGGGAAAGTAAACATGACAGTGCAAATGCAATTAACATTTCATGTTCTAATTTTAACAGAGATTTATCGTGCAATAAAATCCTGTCGATTGAGGAACATGCGTTTGAGCCACTTCCTTTTTTGCAACTTATGTGAGTTATAAAAACATTTTTCTAATGTATTTACGGAAGTCTGTTTACATTTAGACCCTCTTTTGTACCAGAAAATGGTCCCATTATTTTTAGAACATTTCTACAGCTAAAACACTAACCGAGATAAAGCTGAAGAGATCAGTACAGATGGCTGGGACCCACAGCAGGATGAGAAATAGTGGTTGTCCAAATGCAGCTGTAATAGAAGCCATTTCTTGAAGGTTTACTATATCCTGAAGCAGAAATAGATCAAGCACATGTGCACTTCATTTCCTCCCGCTGACAGGTTAACCAAATGAGAAAGTGGGAGAGTTTCCTCCCTATTCTACCTTGGATTTGCATATTTCCTACAAGTCAATATTGCCCAGCACCAGCTTCCACCTGGACAGAGCGGATTCATTGCTGCAATCTTCTTTTTCCCCAGAAACCTTGGCGGGAATCTCATCACGCAGATCCGGAACGGCACGTTCCAGGCCTGGCATGGGATGCAGTTTTTACAGAAGCTGTAAGTCTGACAAGGTCTAAACATGGATCAGAGCGTCAGCGACCCCGGTGACCAGGGGTAGAGCAGATTGGATTCGGTCATTGGCCGGTGTTGGTTGCAAGATGACCCGCAGGCTGCCAGATGGCAAGGCCAGTGTGAAGCACCCTCCTCCAGGATGCTGTGGCACAGCCCAGTGGTCACAGACTCCTTGAACTTTTCAAAAGGAGATGCAAATCCCAGTAAAGAACTGGATCCTACCTTAGATGTCATCCAGGAGCCTGCAAGGGTGTGAGGCAGGGCAGGATTTGGCAGGGAGGATGAGAGAGGGCAGGAGGAAGAAGGAGGCTGAAATGTCTCAGCAGGGTAGGCTGCTTTGACACATGTTAGGAGAAAGAAAACCACTGTGATTCTACTCAGAGAGAGGCTTTTGTGGGAGATATTTGTTTTCCTCAGAAGTTTCACCTTTTCAGCAGAAGCTCCCCACTCAAATTGAGTAAACTTGTTTGGCAAAAGCCCCTCACAACTTTGAGCATAATTTGCAGCAAAACTATACCAAAAACATTCACTTTATGTACTTGCATTTAAAAGGCAAAGTGGCAGAATATGCATCAAAAGAAATCCTTGTTCTTTTGGACACAAGCTTCTAAGAAAGCATCTCCTAGTCCGTATGTACTTGGACTGAGAAGCTTCGAAGGAAAGGATGACTGTTTCAGTCTGGATCTGAAGCAAGTGAGAAGCCAGGGTATTTTGCCCATCAAGGGTTCATTATATATAGGGAAAAGTCCATATACTCCCTGTTGTCCCAAGGCCTGCATCCCTTGCACACCAGGGTGGCAGAAGAAGGGCTGGATGGCAATTCTCACAGAGCTTGGCCACAGCTTTGCCTGGCTGGTTGTAGTAACAGAGTAAGAGTTTATGGACCCTGGAAATGTAAGAAAATATGGAAAGTTCACAGTCCAAAATAACACCAAAATCCTGGTCAAGGGAACCAAAGGGAAGGTGGAGCTGAAGAGGAGAGAAAGCCAGGTTGTATTTTCTGAAAGATCCACTTCTGGGCTTTTGCTCCTTTAGCTGGAGATAATCAGGACCTGATGTAGTTGGTGAATCAGCCCATCAACATCTGTTGCTGCCTCTAGTCTTCATCCCAGAGCCTCCTTCACATGCACAGCACTGAGCCAAAGTCTTATCTTCAGGCTGAAATTTCCTATGTTTGTTCTCCACTTGAAAGGAAATTCTTCAGGGAGGTTTTAGTAAAAATTGTTCAGCCAAATCCGCATCTGACATCCATAAAAGTGGGCTGGA
Source organism: Nothura maculosa (assembly GCA_032353885.1). NCBI lineage: Eukaryota > Metazoa > Chordata > Aves > Tinamiformes > Tinamidae > Nothura > Nothura maculosa. Next base: position 94,533 of record JAUBOD010000305.1, read on the forward strand.
TCCGTATCAACAGTGCAGCCTCTTTACACCACTCACGTAGTATAGAGGAACTTGGAAAGGGGATTTCAGTGCAATTCCACATCAGATCCAACTCCCTTTGGGCCTGTGGTATTCAAAGGCTGCAAATTTGAAATCTGGAACAGAGAAAACTCCAATGGTCACCCAAGTGCTTTACAGTGATCTAGTGGAAATTTGCTTTGATTTAGGTGTGTTTATATGGATTGGGAAGCACTGAGGTTTTTACTCTTTAGTATATATACTAAACATAAGTATAAATAACTCTAACTATAACTAACCACTTCCCCTTTCCCCAGTGCCTGCTGCTCGTCGTGGCTTTCCAGGCACCTGGACCTGTGTGCTTAAGGGGAGATACGTATGTGCCCCTACCCATGTCCTTGCCAGGACAGGAGTCACAGTCCCCTGGTGGCCTCTGCCCTGCAGCCCTGCATTCCCTGCCCTGAGCAACCCAGCTCCTCGTGCAAAGCTTGGGCTCCAGGGCCCAGGGAGGACGAGCAGGGAATGTGCAAACCAAGGGGGTGCCTGACCCCTCCAGGCAGCGTGGGGACAAAGACTGTCCTTCTCTCCTGGTCCTCCTTTCTCCCTCACTGTCCCTGTCCCAAAGGGAGGCCCTTTTGGGGCACGATGCTCAATCCTGGCCAGACTCTGTGTTGTCACTTCTCCTAAAATGCAAGAATCGTGAGCCAAGTGTCAGCCAAAACCGAGGCTGAGGTTTTTACAGCTGTGGGCTACCACTGGCTCCAGAGTTGTGCTCAGCACCAGAAACAGTGGTCTGTGTTAGAAGCTCTTCACTTCTCCCCGTTCTCACTAACCTCAGCATCACTTTCATTCTCAAGTGAAAACACATGGGGAAAAGGTTATAAAAACAGAAAGATAAGGGCAGGGCCCTTCCCTTCACTCAGTCATAGTGACCTTGTGGTTTCTTTTTCAGGATCCTAAGCCATAACCCACTATCCGTTATTGACGACACATCGTTCTTCAACCTACCTTCAGTCAAATACCTGTAAGTACTGGCTTGTCCTTACCTGTTCAATGGGGTTCTGACCCCATTCCACTGCACTCGAGGTCGGTGATGCCCAGCACCCGAGATGGTCTGTGGCATCCGAGGTGGTTTGCAGCATCCAAGGTGGTCTGCAGCATCTGAGATGATCTGCAGCGTCCCACAGCTCCGAGGGAGCTCTGCAGGGAGGGAGACATCAGTGCTTTTGGCAGAGGGCCTTTCTGCTCGCAGCTTTGCAGACGCCCAGCTGCCCTTTTGTCTCTGCTCGGTGCGTTTCCTTTCTGCACGATCTAATCTGTGCAGGTTGTGAGTGCTGGCGTGGGGACAGCACCCTGGGTGGTTGCACCAGGAGCACTCGCAGTTCAGTGGCTGCTGGGCAGAGCAGGCGTTTTATCACTTGGCTCTAAGCGTGAATTTCAAAGGCCCTACCCTGATCCTAGAGTCCATCTGTACACCCAGAATACACTAAATTCTCCCTTGATACTCTGATATTGAAAGGTGAGTCCTGTCACATTTCCATCTCCATCCCTGGACAGTGGTCTCACATGATGGGGAGCAAACACAGGAGCCAGGGAGTCAGCTATGGTCCCACAGGGAGGCTGTGGCAGGGCAGGGAACTGAGGATTGGCCTCAGCAGGATTCCATCTCCGAGTCTCCATCCACCATATGCTGCTCTGTGCTAGAAATAACCTATTTTCAGGACTGTTTTCATTGCTGTAATCATTTGCAGGATACTTTGAGCTGTCAAGTCTCCTCACTGGCTTTTTAAAAATATATTCACTCACAGGTCCATCTGCATCTCTTCCTCCCCATCACAGACATTTACATTCCCAGCTCCTTCCCAGTAGACATTCTGCCCCTGTCTGAAGAACATAAGTTTTTATTTATGAGTTAAAAAAATACTAAAAAAGCCCCACTTTGTTCCTCAGAGGATTTTTTAAGTTTATTTTCTATATGAACATGCTCACTTGTTCTTCATGGCTTACTCCAATTTGCTGATTAAAAGACTCCACTTTGCATCTACATGATTCATCAGTCAGGCAAAACACCCTCCTGGGCTGCACAAGAAGTGTCTCCCTTTGACCAAGAGTGAGGGCTGGGGCTGTGCTCATGAGGGCCAGAAAAGGGTTTTGAGCTGGGGATTCTCTCTGTCCACATGAGCCTCCCACAAGATCTGCAGGATCCCTTTTTCCTTTAGACTCCATGGCTAGGAACAGATAGAAGGTGAGAGGGTTTTGAATTAGTGGTGTGACTGCTTAGGCTGAGGTGGATCCCTCTGTGAATGACACCACCATAATCAGGGATCTGGGCTCGTTCGCCTAGCAGAGCTCCAATAACGTGGCCTGAAAAACTAACTGGATTTTGCAAATCCTTTCAGAGACCTGGGTGCAACACAAGTGACTCTGCAGACCTTTCACACCCTCCTCCTGACAACAGTCCACTTGGAAACGCTGTGAGTATGTGGGGACTGGGTCCTACAAATCACCACGGCTGAAACAAGGGGTCTGCATGGCAAACAAACCAACCTGCTGCCACATCAAAATAACCCCAGTAAGCCCAAGTTTCACCCACCTGGAGCTGGTCATTTTTCCCTGCTATCCATCAGTCTGTTACAAAAGTCTGTTCAAGGCCCCTGAGTGACAGCACTGAACAGTGGGTTCTCAGGTCCGTGACTGGGCTCTGAGGTGCAATTAGAGCTCAGACAAATACAAATCATAAAAAGAAAAAGCTGTTTAGTTTTGATACCCCCAAAGTCACCTGCTAAGAAACAGAATTTCTCCATTTATGTGATGTGTTCCAAGTTTTCATAGGGAAATCTTAAATCAAGTGAGGGTGTGCTTTTCTGTTTCAAATTGCCTTTGGGGATTGACTCTATGTTTGAAAGTAAAATCAACATTTTGATGTCACTGGAGAAAACTCTTTTCTATTTGAAACTTCTCTTAGAAATCTGGAGGACATTTTTGTCCATCAGAATTTCCACTGGGAGGGAAATAAATTTTCCAGAGCTGTAGAAGACATTTGAGCACAACTGGAATGCATTATCTGTGTGTTACCTGAGTTGGACCCGCAGACATAGATCGAGATGCCCGGGTTTTGTCCAGTAACCTCTTGTCTTTAGCAAACTCCCCAGTGATCTGGCCTGCTGCCTCTGTCAGAAGAAAGACACTGTTGAAACCCTGTGCAAGATCGTCAAGTTGCGCTGTGAGAATTTATGCTCCGCCGACGCTCCCGAGTGTGGTAGGTTTGCTCCCCATGGAAGACACTGTCAATGGAGCTGCAAGACAGGAGGGATCTTGTGAGGGTTACCAGACAAAGCTGGCAGCCCCTGTGGTGTCAGCCCAGGCTGGTGGCCCCAACCACTGGGCACACTCATTGACTAGGTGCAAAAACTTCATCCGGGTGAGACCTGTAAATCGGCCCTAAGGCCAGTGCAGACAGCTCAGCTGAGACCTGAGAGGCCTCTGAGCCACAGGCTTCAGCCACATGACTTGGAAAAAATGAGGGTTGAAACATTACTAGCGATTACACGTATCTTTTTATGTCAAAAAGTATCTTGAGAAGAAATAGCGAGCTCAGCTAAACAAACACAGGAGTTTCCAATGCACACAGCACATCTAGCCAAGTAAATCATGTGTCCCAGTACCATTCTCAGGCACTGGAAGGCAACATCTGCTCATATACCCTTCAGATTTTCCTTGATATCTTTCTGACTGGTTCCACTGGCACCATACCCTGCCACACACCATACCTCACTCAGCAGTGCCCCAAATGCATGCACATGGCAGAAGGGTCCTGTAATGCTCCTATCATTCACTAGTCTAGTGAGTCTGACTTCATTGCAAGTCGAGCAAAAACATATTCCTAAAGCCACTTGCAGCCAGATCATCAAAGATGTGTCTGATTTCCTATCATTTTAAGAGCAGATAAAGCCTGAATACCTGTGTAATCTCTAAATTTTCTTGAATGTGTCACCCTGCCTCTGACACCAGCCTATCTGCAAAGCAGGACTAGAGATAAGGCTGTGTTTGCAGCCTTGATGTGAGACTGCTGAATACTACTTATTCCAACTGCAGCCTCAGCATATTCCCTTCACATACCAGGGCAAGAGCTCCCCGGGGCTGTTTGCATCGCTCTGGGTCAAATGTCCACTTTTTTCCACTTCCTCTAGTTCTGGGTGAGGGGACCTCCAATCATCAGCAGAGATTCAGCACTTTTTTATCAGGAGCTCACTCCGCCACTGCCTTTGGGAGCTGGGCAACAACAGAGATGCCTTTTAATGCAAAATATCCCGGGTTTTATTAACTGCAGGGAGAAGAGTTAGTTGGGACAACTAAACAGGGACAAACATTTTGTCTTCAGGTATTTTGCTTTCCAGGCTCACTCCCAGTTTTAAGCTTTCTGGCGTTATTTTAGCAGCTCAACACTGACTCGTGTTAAGCTGTGGAAAGTTCTCCCCCAGAAAAGCCCTGCCCCCAGGATGTTTCACACTGATTTGAACAGAGCCCTGGGGGAGACCAGAAAAAATAATGCCTCTCTTCTGCCCATGAGAGGTAATCTGCTTGATATAAGAAGACTTTTCCCCTCTGTAACACAACCACTATTTGGTTTCACACACTCCCCTGTCTAAGAGGGAGCTCTTTGGGGTAACCCTCTCACCCTGCACCTTGGCAGATGGTTTCTTGTGACGTGGGTGCCACTGATCCGCTCTCGTGGTGTTTCACAGCTCACACAGGTTCTCTAGCAAAGTTGCGAGCAGAGATAAAGAAAGTGTTAAAGCCCAGAAAGCCGAACAGCACTATGCTGTTAAGCCTCAAGCCCAAGGAGCCTTTTCTTGGAGGCCAGGAAACCATGACACTTTCGGTGGCCCTGAATGTGACAAGCTCTGACGCGGATCTCAACAAGACGCTCGATGCCATGTCCAGAAGTAATTCCCTTTTCCCTCAGCACCTGTTTCAGCAGGGAGGCAAGAGCAACAAGGAGTTGATGCTGATGCTCCATGGCATTCAGCACATGGACTGGAGCAGCGAAAGCGATATCAAGAAACTCTATTTCCTGGCCAAAGTGCTAGAGGCCGAGCTGGAGAAGAAGATGCCCAAGGCTCAAAACCTCACGGGCGGATGGAAGGTCCCCTCCGCCCCGCTGATGCTGGCGATGCAGAGGCGCGAGGTGCGCGGGGCGCCGGCAGGGCAGCGAGACAGACCCCCGGGTGCCACGGGTGGGATGCAGGCGGCGCGGGACACAGGTCTCCAGCGCCTCCCGCTTCACCGGGGACAGGCAGCTGAGAGGCTAAGCCCTGCTGAGACATTCTTCAGCCCTCACAACATATCCATGCCTTCTTCAAAGCATCCTCTTTCGGACTTGCCAGCAGAGGCCTCTCCTTTGTCCAGGTCTTTTAAGAGTCAAATTTACCCTGGTGCTATGGACCAGCCCAAAAATCCTCAGGAGCTGGAGGCTGTAGAGGATGGCAAGGAAGCACCGCCTCCGAGCCACAGCTACGTGTGGACCTACAAAATGAAGGCTCAGCAAGAGAGCCTGTGTGAGAGAAGGGATGAGCTTCTCTACAGGCCAGAGCACGAAGAGAACCGCGAGGAAAGGCCCACGCCAACCCCGAGTAAACCAGAGCAGGGACTAAACCCGGCGGGACAGTTTTTCTACAACCTCTTGGTTAGCAGCAACCATCCTGTTGAAAAGCGGACGCTGGAGAACAAGCCTAAAGTCAAGACATCCCCTCCAGGTGGGCGCTCGCTGGGCCCCCGGCCCGCTGACGAACCCCGTTGGAAGCAGCCAAAGGAAGCAGGGGCTCCCTTGCCCAGCAAGCCCAGCGGTTCACGCAGCTCCACGGCCACGGCGCCGCGACGAGACCTGTTTGAGACCAAGCTGAGGCAGCAGCTGGGCGCGCTCGTCCCGGACGAGGCGGTGCGGGCGTTCGTGGGGCACGCGGCCCGCGCCCTGCGCGCCGACTGCGGCCTCCCCGCCGCCCAGCCCGCCTGCGCCAAGATGGTCTCCAAGCTGGGGCTGCTCATGGAGGTGCTCAGCGAGCAGCGCGACGGCCGCGGGGCTGCTGCCCTCGCCGGCCGCTGCTTTCCGGAGGGGGTCGTTCCCAACGGCACGGAGCGGGCCCATGCGGCAGGCAGGAAGCTCACGGGGAAGGTAGGATGAATGCAGGGTGCTCATGGAGAGGGTCCTTCTGGACCACAGGGCATGGCACAAATAACCAGCTCTTCCTTGCTCAATTTCCCTTCTTCTGATGCAGAAGAAATCAGCGTTTGCCCACGGCAACGGGCTCCTGATAGCAGTATCGGTGTCTCTCGCCATCATACTCTTCCTCATGCTGATTTGCCTCATCGAGGTAAGCGGACGCTGCCCTGGCAGACAGCGGGAGCCCGCAGTGCCCTCTCCCCATGCAGTGGGTGGCACCCAGAGCGTCCCCGCGCACGTTGGCAGACCCGCTAGGTAGCTCATGGGGTTGTTTTCCGTCCTATTAAGACTGGACAAAACAGCACACGCAGCTCAGCAGAGCACGGGCTGGTCCCTGCACCCGTCCCGGGCTGCCCAGGGCTCTGCTCAGCACAGCCACCGCTCCCCTACCACCTTCCCAGCCTCTTCAAGGGTCTTTGTCCCCACAGCCTGGGCTTCATGCTGCAGCCCTTGCTGGACCTCCCCCTGCACCTCCTTGCCAGGCTCTTCTCCAGGGTGCTCTCCTGCTTCCTTAGCCAGGCAGCAATTCCCCCATTACCTTCCCACTTGCTAAAAGGGAGCTTTTTGGGGCAAAGGAGTGCTGGGAGCTTCTCTGGCCACCTAGCAGCTGTGGGGCTGGGGTAGCAGCCCTAAGAACGATGCTGCCCCGCCAGCAACGCGACGGCTTCTCCCCTCGCCGAAAACTCCCGTTTCTTTATAACCAGTCTCCGTGTCTGGGATCAGCTTGAAAACGGAGGGCAGTGCCCAGCCAAGCACTGCCCGGATAAGACAGGCAGACATAAACATTTGGGAGATTAGGAGCTCAGGTCATTTCAAGGCAGGGAATGCCGGGAGTTGAGGAGGGAGGATGGGCTCGTTCTGAAAGATTTTTGCTTCTGGCACAGGCTGTCACATGTATATAACACGCTTGGGTTAAGGAACAACCTTTTGGCCTCCTCTGTGTTTTGTTTTGTTTTTTTTTTTCCTGCAGCGTATGAGGAGAAAATCCTGATGTAACAAGGCTCGCTCTCTCTCCTTGACCAGGTTTGCTCCCAAAAATCTGCAGCTGCTTCCCAACGCCAGGGCACCGGTAAATCACGCCTGAGACGGTAATTACAGCCACTGCAGGGCCCAGCTTTGCTCTGCACAGCAGTAATCATAGAATCACAGAATGTGTAAGGTTGGAAGGGGCCTCAGAGGTCACCTAGTCCAACCCCCTGCACACGCAGGGTCACCCAGAGCACGTGGCACAGGCTGCATCCAGGCGGGTTTGGAAGATCTCCAAAGAAGGAGACTCCACAACCTCTCTGGGCAGCCTGTTCCAGGGC
>JAUBOD010000305.1:120090-133573 GCA_032353885.1 Nothura maculosa
CCCTGTGCCACCTGCTCTAGGTGCCTGCTGGAGCGGGAAGGTTGGACTGGATGATCCCTAGAGGTTCCTTCCAACCTGGAACATTCTGTAAGAGGGCCCTGCTTGTGGCCGGCGCACAGCAGGGCGGCATGGCCCTGAGGAGGGTGACGGGCAACCAACAAGCTGCCCCGAGCAGGGCAGTTGGCTGCAGGAGGAGCATCTGGGGCTCGCCAAGGGGCAAACGCCCCGTGCTCGAGGCATCCCAAAGGTCCCGTGTTCCCAGCAGGGTTTCCTCCTCTCCAGTGCTTCCCTCTCCAGCCCTCCTGGGTGCGGAGCACCATGCAGCGCACGAGTGGCCTCTCTCTGTGTTGCAGGTTTGCCGGCAGGCTCTGCAGTTCCTGACCCAGATCCGTAACCAGCCGCTCATCAACCTGAAGCTGGTGAACGAGAGCCTCTACGAGCACGTGGAGAGGATGAGGCGAATCTGCCGGAGCAGGGAGCAGCTGAAGCTGCTCGGGGATTATCTCGTCATGTGTCGCAGCGGGGCCCTCAAGGAGCTCAGCAAGCGGTGAGGTCCTGTCGCTGAGTCTCTTCTCCCACTTGCACGTGGCTCTGTTGTGGCTGCTGCTCTGCGTTTGGAGAAGTTGAAGCAGCCAGGAGGACAATCCAGCACCGCTGATGGTGTCCCTGGTCCACGGGCCTCTTCCCTGTTGCTTATCCCTTGATCGAGGAGCGGTGCTGTCGGGGTGTGGGTTGTTTTTGAGCTCCATGTCATCTGCCGTAAGGAGTTATCCATCTGTTTGCTGCCTTGGCATGTTGAGATGTGACTAAGGAAACACCTTCCTGAACCAAGGAGGCCTCTCGCTGGACAGGAAACACCTGGGAAAATAGCTGTGCTTTCTTTCCCCTTTGAAATGCTCTCACACGTTTTCAATGGCAGGATTTGGGACCTGTTGCACAATGTAAAATGAGGCTTGCAGGAACTTTCTGCAGAGGCCACATTGCCTGGGCTCTTTCTTATACTCTGAGGCTGTTGAGGATGTAGTGGAAATCACCTAATCTGTTCTTTTCTGTGCTTGTTTGAAGGCTTGACCACAGGAACTACCTCTTGGAGTGTCCCCACAAATACAGCGTCAGTGATTTAAGGCAGGTGAGAGCTTTGCATTGCTGCAGAGGTTCATCAGCCTCTCTGGTGTCCAGTTGAGACGCTAAGCCCCAAAGGAGACCCGTGGGCTTTGGGGTTGCGTTTGCACATGCGTTTCACCCTCACGTGGCACTTGAAACACGGACGTTTCCCATGTGAGCAGCAGCAAGCCGGGATGGAGGCAATCCCTATGTGCTAACATCTGGCATGTCCCTGCTCTGCAGATAGCCGAGGGCGTGTTTGAGACGTTCCTGCAGTCTTTGATCCAGTTTGCTTCCCATCACGTCTACAACTGCGACCTGTGCACCCAGAGAGGCTTTATCTGCCAGATCTGTAACCGCAGCGCCATCATTTTTCCCTTCGAGTTTGACACGACCATCAGGTGAGTGACGTTTCCATCAGGTCTCACTGTTGTGAGATCTGTCACGGTGGTGTCTGAGGTGATGACCTCACATCTGGCTTTTCACGGGCATCTGGATTGTCCCCTTGGTCCCTCTCGGATGCTCAGAGCAGACTCTCTGCTTTCTAGGCCAGCATCTGCAGGTGCCCACGGGGTGACCAGTCCTTGCTGGCCACTATTAATAGACATGGTTGTGTGCCCGCTGACATTTCCTCTGCTGAGAGCTTTAAGGCCAAGGCCTGACCACACTTACACAATCACCAGGTGCCCTCTGTGACTCCAAGCTTATCTGAACCCAAAGAAAAGGCACGTTTAGGGCAGGAGGAAGGGAAAAAACCTGAGCTGTGAGCAAGTGCATGGTGGAAGGGAGGACGGCAGAGAGGCTTTGCAGATCAATAACAGCGTCTGTTTTGCTTCCACTGCCCCATGACCTTGCCGCCAGGCTGCCAAGGTTCACGGGCGCTGGGGCCCTGCCAGGAGCAGCACAGTTGAGCTTGGAGACCAGGACCATTCCCTGCTGGAGACGAGAGAGGCTGCAGGAGCTGGGCAGGGACACATGTGAATCCAAGGGGGAATAATGTGTTGTCATGTGTGGAGCTCGCTGCTGCTGGATGGCATGAGGTCCAGCACCTGAGCGGGTTTTGAACCTGGCCATACATGTCAGAATAGGCTGTGTTTATTCCTGCAGATACAATTTTATGTTTCCTAAAGAAATAAGTATCAAATCCTTCCTGCTTGGTCCAAGACAGAGCTGCTCTAGGTGAGCAGAGATCCATGGCCTTCAGGTTATTCAGTGCTGGCCCATTCAGAATCAATCACAAACCTTTTACTGCCTCGGACACTGAACTACTCTGCATGGTTTTGCTTGAAGCTGGCAGTTCCTAAACCCAAGGGGCGGAATCCAGAGGTTCCCGAAAGTATCTGCAGGACCAGGGTCAACAGATGCTTCTTGCATTTTGTGCTTGCAAATGCCTCCCAGGTGGCTGAACAGGATGGGACACCAACCCTGCTTGCTGCAGCGGCAGCTTTGCTCCTCTTAGACAAGACAACAGCCCCAGGGGAGCAGTTTTCCCTAGAGGAAGAGCTGCGGGGTGCAGGGAAGGGCGAGCTGCCCCAGGCCGGCGCACGAGGCTGCGGCTCCCGTGTCCCAGCCCTGCTGCCGACCTCTTCCCGCTCGCAGGCTGAGCAGGGTTGCGGAGCCGGAAAGCCGCTCGCGGGACGTCCTCGCCCCGCTGCGCCCGGCTTCCTGCCCTCTGCAGCGCCTGTCCCAGCGGCTGCCGGGGCCACGCTGCAACCTGCTGGAGGATGCGTCTGAAACGGCTCCTAACAATAACCCGGCCGGGCGAGTGACATCTGCGTTTTCACACCAGTGGCAGCCGCTTCCTGAGAGTGTTTGCGCCGCAGCTGGCGGCTGGAGTCGCTTCCCTTTGGCAGCAGCCCAGGGTGAAACCTCAATTTCACTGAAAGCAAAACCCTCCTCCGCAGAGGGGCTGCAGTTGCATCCGAAACGCTCCGCTGGGAAGGTGAACGGTGCCAGGCAGCACCTCCCTGTCCATCCGTATCTTTACTTGTAGCAGCTGCTGTATGCTGCGAAATGGCAGCTTTGCACTCGCCTAGCAGGAGCAGAGCAGGATGTAACCCGGGATCTTTCAAGCTGGAACTAGGTTTCAATCATCTCTCGCCCACTTGTCTTGCTCTGCTTTCCTTTGCTCCCTCCGCAGTTCCCCTCTCTGAGCACGCAGGCGGCCCTGCTGTCTCTTCCAAACCCGCAGTTGAAGTCTCATGTCTTTTGCATCAAATTCCGCACCCCCTTTGTCCTTTAACACATTGGGTTATGTGAGGCACCAGCTGCTTGCGTTTCGGGGCCTTTAAAGCCCTACCGAGCGCCGGGCACGCGGCGTGGCAGCGCCTGGCTGCTTCCTGCAAGGTGAGGCCAGCGCCCAGCGCGCCCTTTGCCTCTGTTTGCTGCGCGGAGCAGTGAACGCCCCGCGTGCAGCAGGGTGGGAATGTGGCTGTGGACGCCCTTGTCACAGCCCTGAGTCACCCGCGAGGGCAGCGCCGCCCTCGGCAGCGCCCGAGCCCCCAACACGGGGTTCACGAGAGCCCAAACGTGTCCGTGGGCCAAGGGGCACCACTCGCTGCCCACGCCCTGGGCGCTCAGCACCGGGCGCTCCCCAACCTGCTGCTGTTCCACCCAGCGCTGCAGGCGCAGCCGCCGCTTCACTGGGTGCTGTTTATTTCACAGCTGGCTCCTGCTGGGGCCAACCTCAGGGGTGACTGGGAGGGAGCAGGGACGAGGAAGTGTCGCTGGGGCTGCCCCAGTTTGCCCGGCCTTGCCAACAGCCTCGTTTCTCGTAGGTGCAGCCGGTGCAAAACCGTCTTCCACCGGGAGTGCCAGGCGAGCGCCAAGTCCTGCCCGCGCTGCGAGCGCCGGCAGCGCTACCAGCGGAAACTGGAGGCCGACGTCGGCGGGGAGCCGCATCTCTAGCGCCCGGGGAGCCACCCGAGCGCCGCGTTGTGCTTCTCTGCAAGGAGGAGCGCGAGGATGGCGAGGCCGTCCTGCCACGGGGACAGGCGCCTCCCACGGGACCCTTGCACAAGGCTGCAAGGACGGGGGTGCTCAGGGGATGCCGGAGGTGCCGGTGCTGCTGCTGCACCCGGAGGGTTGTTCGCACTCCCAGGGCTGAGCAGGGAGGGCTCCCGTCCAGCACCTCACAAGGCGACATTCCCGACACTCCCAAACCCGGTGCTGCTCCCACCCCTGCCTGGTGCCAACCTCCCTTCTCCGGGGCCTCCCCTCGACGGCACTCCGCCCCGCGGGGGAAACGCAGCACGTTTCCGGGGTGTAAACATGCCAGGTATCAAATCAAGGGTGTCGGGCAACTGATGTTGATTAAAGCTCTAGTTTTTTAGGCTATTCGGTACTGGAGGGGAGAAAAAAAGAAAAAATATTTTTTTTTACATGGGATTTTGCACAAAACTCGCTTGGGGGAAGCAGCGGCGGCCGCCCACGGCTCGAGCCGCATGGGCTTGGGGAGGGGGCGCCGCGGGGAACTTGTGCCTTCAGCAGCGTGGCCAGCGCTCTGCACCGTGGCCCTGAGGCAGGGCGGCCACGGTGGGGGCTGCAGCGCGTCGCCTCCGCCGGCTCCTGCCCTCGGAGAACCCGCCCGCAGCCCGTGGGATTCGTGAAGAGAGGGGAGAACCAGCCGCTCTGGCCCTGCCTGGCTGCTGATTTTAACTCTTGGCCACTTGTGAGGCCAGCAAGAAATTTTATTTTCCTTTCACCCTGATTATGAAAATGATTAAAGTTTATTGACCAAGGAGTGCAGCTGTGCCCTGGGTTTCCTTCCATCTCTGCGGTGGGCGTCATTGAAGGGCTCCAGGCTTAGAGCCAGGCTCGAGTCTTGGCAGAAGGGCCTGAGGGACGAGGCTCCCCAGCCTCCCCCTGGGGTCACCCACATGTCTGGGACGGCCTCCGTGGGGCTGGTGCTGGAGGGGGCCAGGACTCGTGCCGCCCGGCCCTGGCAGTGCGGGAAGCAGCGGGAGCCCCGCGGCTTCTGCCCCCGGGCGCCAAGGCCGGTGGCTCCAGGTTCAGGTGCTACCCCCAGGCCCGGCCCTTCCAGCAGCAGGAGCCTCTGCAAGGATCCGATTCCTCCCGCCATGGCCCCAAAGAGAAACCCTGGGATAGAGGCAGCCGTCGGAGGGGGACGTGTCCCAGCCGAGCGCCGCGCTCTCCGGCGCCGGCGCTTCCCTTCGCGGCCCCCACCCAGAGGCGCTGCCGGAGGCGGGAAGCGACTTCCTCCGGTGAAGCAGCCCCTTTCCCTCGCTCCGGTTCCTTCCTGGAGCTGCCAGCGGCCTCCCGGAGAGGAAATAGGCCGGGCCCGGCCGAGCCCTTCAGTCGCGGGCGCCGTGGGCGGCGATGCCGGGTGTCCCGCGGCCACCAGGAGCAGCCGCCAAGGCCCCGCGCCCGCCGTGACGCTCGGCCCTCACCTGGCAGCGGGGCCGCGGAGCCGGAGGGGCCCACGAGGCGCTCGGCAGGAAAGCGGCGGCTCCGGCTTCGTTGACGGCCCGGCAGGCAAGTCGGGACGGGCCGCACGGCCCCGCGCGCAGGCTCGGGCGGCACTGGCGCTGCTGCGAGGCCGCGCGCCGGGAAGGCCTCACCGGCTCCCATTGCACCGGGCTCTGCAGGTAGGCACCGGAGCGGGGCCGGTGCCAGCGGCTGCCCTGGGATGGGGGCGTCTGTGCGGGTCCGGCCCAGGGCTCTGCTGGGGACGTTTGAGGCCAGGCGGGCGCCAGGGAGGTTGGGGAGCCATCCCAGTCCCCAAGGGCCCTTCCCGTGGATCCCGCTCATGCGGAGCTGGTGGCTGGTGGCCCAGGGGACCCAGCGCTCCTGTCACCTCCTGCCTGTCCTGAGTGCAGAGTCACAGGGTGGGGGCTTGGGAGGCTGCCGGGCCCCCCCGGCCCAGCCCTGCTCCATCCCCACATACCCTTCCCAGGAGGCAGAGCTGCTGTCGGCTCCGCTCTGCCACCAGCCTCCGCGGTGCTGGGTGAGACCCTCCCAACGCCACCAGCTCCTGCTGCCCAGGGGGGCCACAAGTTGTGCCCGTCACGCGGGCCATGGTGGGCACGGGTTGCCCCGGGCGGGATTCAGCAGCCGCCGTCGCTGCGTCTTGCAGGAGGGCGGCCATGGCGGCGGCGGGGCCGCGCGAGGCCGTGCACGTGCTGGTGGAGTACGGCTTCGAGTACCGCGCCAAGGACGGCACGCTGGTCTCCATCAAGCCCAACGAGCGCTACGTGCTGCTCAGACGCACCAATGACCACTGGTGGCACGTCAGGCGCAGCGGGGACGCGCGGCCCTTCTACATCCCGGCCCAGTACGTCAAGGAGCTGCCCCCCATGGCCGCACCAGCGCCCCTGCACCAACCACCTGTCACCGCCGCCGCCGCGTGGCCACCGGCCTACGAGTACCGGTTCGTCCGCGCCGCCGAGTCCACGGCGCCCATGAACGCCCCATCGCCGGCGCTGAGCTCCTTCGGGGCGCTGCCGGGGAGCGGCAGCCCCCATCGCGACGGGGGGGCGCGGCCCACGGAGGCGCAAGTGGCCCACGAGGGCCCCTCCGGAGCCCCCTGCGCCGCTGACAAGGACACGGAGGTGGCGAGGCTGCCACTGGGGCCTGGCCGGGAGGCTCAGGTAGGTAACGTCCCGATCCTGCCTGTCCACGGCGACACATGGGGCATCGGGGCCCTTGGGTCCCTCTGGCACCACCACGGGCAGTGGCAGTGGTGCCACGGGGACTTTGTGCCCAGCTGGCCCCGCGGGGCAGAGCTGATCTGCCCAGGTGCCTGCCGGGCACTGACAGCACCAGGTCTGCACCAGGCCCGGCCTCAGCGTCCCCAGCCACCTGCGGCCTCCACAGGGGTCACTGGCCTCTGGCACCGCGTGCCAGCCCCAGCAGCCTGTCCAGCTGCACCGCGGCTGTTTGCATCCCCAGCAAACGCTTTCAATTCTCTTTTTTTATCTTAAAAAAGAGGAAAAGAGCTGAGGGTTCCCAGGCTTTGCTCTGCTTGAGCATCGCCACCAAAATGCCACTGGGCGCAGCGGTGCGCTCTTTGCAGAGCCTGCTGTGTGTCCCATCCACTGCAGCCCAAACTGGGGCACTTTGCACCCCTGGAGGGAGGTTTACACTGGGAAATGCCGAGGGGCAAAGCTCAGGCGCTGGCTCCACCGCGCCAATCCCTCCAGGACCCAGCTGTCCATGGGCAAGCGCAGCCAGGGCAGCACCCAGGGCAGAAAGGGGTTAAAGGCACCGGCTCCTCCCCGCGGGCGGGCGGCTTCACCTGCCCCGGCCTTGGGACACTGGTGCCGCCCGGAGTCCTGTCCGCCCGCCTGGCCAACCCCGGCCGCCCCTCGTCCCAGGGCAGTAAGTAGCACCCGGCGCTTCCCGCGTTTCCTGGGCAGCCCCCAGCGCAGGGAGGACGAGGGTGTCACTGGTGGCTTCCATGGGTGGCCCCCCCAAGGGCCCATCGTGTGGACCCGTGACCCCCACCCTCAGGCTGTGTCCCTCCCAGTGCCCCTGGGACTGGAGCCATTTTACAGCCCCCAGCGGCTCCTGGCAGAGGCCCGTACGGGCACGCGGCGCCTGGGCCGCTCACCCTTCCCGTTTCGAGCTTCACTTCTGCCTGCGGCATCGAGAGCAAAAATGCAGCTCCCAGAAAAGCAGGGAGAGAGGAAATGCGGTGAGAGGCCGTGCGGAAAGCGCGGGCACCTGCTCCGGGCACGTGGGCTGGCACCCACCTCCGTACGTATCTGGGGCATCCAAGGATCAGAGGGGGAAGCCAGAGCCAGGCCAAGGGGCCTCATAGGGACTGTGGAACCATGGTGCAACCGCCGGTGACTCAGGGACTGTGAGGGCCGGGAGTTGGGCTGTGATGGAAGGAGGTCCCCGTTAATCCTCCCACCACCAGGTGCACCTTGGTGCCCTCTTCATTACTCAGTGATGCCACCAAGGCCGGTCGCTCCTGTGCCTTGAGCTCCTGCCCCATCCGGGGAGCGGGAACAGCTGGCAGGGAGGGATGGGAGTCGTCAAGGGTGGACAGAAGTGCTCAGGGAGTTGTGGGTGTTCCCTGGCACGGAGGCTGCATCCAGGGGCAGGAGGTGCCGTTCCCGTTGGTGTCCCCTGGCACAGGGTCTGCATCCAGGGGCGGGAGGCACCATTCCCAGCAGGAGCGGAGCAGGGATGTTTCGCAAGCTGGTTATGGAGGCTGCTGCCCTGCTCCTCTCCGGCAAGTAGGGAAATGCCCCAGTTATCCCATTCCCACGGTGGCCACACGGCCACTGCCCAAGCCCCTGGGGCCCGGAGCCACCCGCCCCACGCGGGCACTTCTGCCGCCTTGTCGCTTCAGCAAGGGCCGGCTGCCACTCACCCGGCAAGAGGCTCCTGCTGCCTCTGCAGCCCTCCAGGGTTGGAGATTTGCTTTGAGGGAGGATTTAATGCCTGGGGGAATCACTCAGGCTTGAGCTGGGTTTGACCCATCTCCTCAGGGCTGACGGGACCCTGAAGCAGGACCTTGAAACCGGCCTCGTTTCAGGCTTTGTTGCCGCTGTGCACAGAGAGCTCGCAGCCCCAGCCCCAGGCTGCGCCTCTTTGTGCTGAGAAAATGTGGCCCAAGAAACCCCTGCCAGGGGGTCCCCAGCACCCTGGGGGGACAACATCCCCATGGGCAGCGGCAGGGCCGGGACAGTGGCCGCCATGATGGCCTGGCCCCGATCTGGCCTCTCTCACCTATCCGGGCAGCTCTAGGCTGCTCCAGGGCAAAAACTTTTCCTTTTGCAAACACCCCGGGCGCATCCACAGGGAACAGCGTCTCCCAGGGCGCCCACTGCCACGGCAGGAACCTGCGGTGCCGCCGGAGCCGGCGGGAGGCGTCAAACCGTCAGCGAGCCCATCGCTCGCACCTCGGGTCTCCAAGGCAACTCTTCCGCCCCAAAAACCCCAACAGGAAGCGCGCGAGGCGCCCCGGCGCAGGGCAGCTTCTCACTTCTGTGTTTGCTGGCGCGTCCCGCCAGGAGCCGCGCGGCACCGGAGCGGCCCCCGGCCCCGCGCCCACCGCCATGGGCGACCGGGCGGCCGGCGCGCTGCTGCGCTCCAAGGCCAGGGTGTCCCGGCTGCTCGCCTTGGGCAAGGTAGGGAGCCTGGGGACCGGTCCCTGCAGGGGAGGTGGTGGATCCGTCCCCGCTTTCCGCCGCGCGCTCTGAGGAAGCCCGAGGGCAGGTGGTTTGTTCCCCAGGGGCCACTAGCAACATCCCCAGGCTCCAAAACACCTCCCCGAGCGGCCACAGGGGACGAGAGCGCCTTTCGGCTTGCGGTTTCCCAAGGGGAAACGGCTGAAGGTGCAAACAGGGCCGAGAGGCCCCAGGGAGCCGCGTGGGAGGCAGCGCAGGGTTCCCATAGCCAGAGCCAGGTGCCACCGGGAAGGCCCCCCCATCACTGTGCCCCGTGTGTCCAGGACAAGGGCAGCCTCTCGCCCTGGCTCCTGCTCCGCGGTGCCCCGCGGTGCCCAGTGCTCCCCGATGGGCACCGCGACCAAGGGCCAGCACCACAAGCACATGGGTAGGATGAGGAAACTTTGTCCCTGGCGCTCCGGGAAGGCAGTAAAAGCAAGAGGCGAGCAAAGGTGGCAGGGCCGCCCCGGGGCTGCCGGCAGCTCGGAGTGTCCTGCGCGGGGAGGAGCTCGGCATGGCGGCGCCCCGCCGGGGCCGGCTCCCGTGTTGACGCTGGCACTGCCCTTTGTGGAGGTGCCACCGAGGCTGTCACAGTGGCTACAACTCGCGGGTGCCACCAGGGCCGTGGCGGGCAGGAGGCAGCCTGGAGCACCATAAATACACCCTGCGTCCTTGCCGAGTGAGCAGGGCCGCCCACGGCCCTCAAGCGGCCACCATTTTGGCAGGCCCAGAGCGGCGGTGCTGGGACACAGCGGGGAGGCCGCCGGGCACGGCGCTGATGGGGCCGGGATGCCGGGACGGGCCCTGCAGTGCCATTGCGAGCCGGGCACTGAGGCATGGGCCACCCCTCCGCAGACACGCAAGGAGCCCGAGCAGCCGCCCGAGCAGCCGCCCGAGCAGCCGCCCGAGCCCATCTACCTCAACATCGCGGAGCTGCGAGAGGAAGCGGCGGCGGCCGCCGGCCGGGCCCCGTCGGGCCCCGCACCCGCCTGGGAAGCCCACCTGGACAGCGGCAGCGGCCGCGTGTTTTATTACAACCCGCTCACGGGCACCAGCTGCTGGGAGTGCCCCGAGGAGGAGGCCGAAGACGGAGTGAGTCCCGACGCCTCGCCTGCCTCGTCGCCCACCCGCCGCGCCGAGGCCGCCGCCGCGTGGGGCCGCTACGTGGATGAAGCCAGCGGACAGGCTTTTTTCTATAATTCGGTAACAGGTGAGACGTCGTGGGACCCCCCCGATCCGGGCGCCGCCGGCAGCTGCCCGGACATGTCGGCGGGGGTGGCGCAGCGCGGCGCGGCCGAGCAGCGGGTGAGCAGGGCGCATGGGCGGCACGCGGGGCCACGTGGCGGCCCGGGGGTCCTGGCATGCGGCGCCACCATCAACCCCTCGCCCATCTGCAGCCTCCCACACCGGAGACGGACTATCCCGAGCTGTCTCCGGATGAGCTGGACCCGTATGCTGATGACGAGTGCTGGCCCCCGGGCTCATATGAGCGCAGTGCCCCACCGTATGCGCTGCCGCGGCACGCTGCCGAGCCGGCGGGCTGGTGCGGGGCCGAGGCCGCCGTGCTCTGCGCCGAGCACGACGCTGCGCACACGGTAGGTGCAAGCGGCCACGAGCATGTCTGGTGCGCACCGGGCCGGTGCTGTCGGCATCATGCCCCGCATCGCCTTGCAGGTGCCGGTGCGCGGCCGCCACCACAGGGCCAGCAGCGGCTCCAGCCAGGACGGCGGCGCCGCAGGTGCCTGGCACGACCGCCTGTCGCCGGGGCCCAGGGAGGAGCAGGTGAGGAGCTGCCCGGGTTCCCGAGCGCCGCGGAGCCGCCAGGGAGCCAACCCTGCAGCGCTTTCCCTTGCAGTATAAAAGCCTGGAGAAGGCCGGCATGCTGAACCGCACCAAAACGGCGGACAAGGGGAAGCGCTTACGGTAAGCGCCTGCACGGTGGCTGTGCCCGGCCCTGGCTTGGCCAGCAGCCGCCCGCGCTGACCCATCCTCGCTGCATCTCGTGCCCAGGAAGAACTGGAGCTCGTCCTGGACCGTCCTCGAAGGGGGGATCCTGACCTTCTTCAAGGACTCCAAGCACTCGTCCACCGGCCCCTTGGTGAGTGTCTGGTGGGGCCTGCCGCCACGCTGGGCACCCCCACGGCTCTTGCAGGGACGATGCTCCCGGCACCGGCTGCATGGACCCTTCCCTCGCCATCCTCCCGACCCCCCAGCCCAAACCCAACAGCGGGGCCCGAATGCAGAAGCTGCTGGCGGTGCCCACGGCCTCGCGCAGACACTGTCTTGCGACAGGCTGCGGTGCAGGCTGCAAGGGGAAGGGAGGGCGGCCAGCGGAAAGCCCTGGGGAGGAGGGGACAGCGGCATCCACACAGTGCAGTGCATGTGCACAGTGCCCACGGGATCTGCCCGCCACTCCCCAGCCCCTTGCACGAGCCCCGGCTGCCTCGGGGGGATGGACTCCCAATGCGGCCACGTGCCCTGTGTCCCGGCTCCGCTGGTACCACGATCCCTTGGGTCCCCGCAGAGACACCCTGCCACCCTGACCATGCCAGAGCACACGGTGGAGCTGCGAGGGGCCACCGTCACCTGGGCCGGCAGGGACAAGTCCAGCAAGAGGAACGTCCTGGAGGTGAGTTCCCTGCGCCCGGCAGGAGCTTGTCCCCCTGTCGTGGTCCGCGCATGACCCTCCTCTGGTCCATGTCACAGCAGCGAAGGGGAGCAAAAATCACGGGAGGCTGAGGCCCGAGAAAAGCTGGGATCATTAGTGCAATGAGCTGTGCACTGTTCTCAGCCATCACCTGGCCACTGCTTCCCGTGAGGGCAGGAGAGGTGCTGAAGGTTGAACGAGGGATAGGGACAGGATCCGTCAGTGCTCGGGAGCAGGGCCGGCTCCAGCCGCCTTGAGCCGAGTTGGGGCTGCGGGAGGCGGGAGCCGAGCGGCGCTGTGGCCGGGTCCTGAGCGCTGCCCACTGTGCTCCTAGCTGAGGACGCGGGACGGCTCCGAGTTCCTCATGCAGCACGACTTGGAGCAGATCATCGTCACGTGGCAGAGGGCCCTCATGGACAGCATCGCGCGGCTGGTGAGCACTAGGGCACCGTGCGGCGCCCTCCCCTTCTGCGGGACCTGCCGCCCTCGCCACGGCACCCGCCGCTCACCCTATCCCTTTCCAGAGCATAGACTTCCCTCCGGAAGATGATGTGGAAAACGAGGCTGAATTTGGGTCCAGGGAGAAACTCTTTGAGGAGAAGAGGACTTCAGGTGAGCAGGTGGCTCCTCCGTGCCGGCCGTGGGACGTGTGGGTCACCAGCAGAGCAGGACACGTCTCCCGCACGGATGCGGGGACGGCAGAGGTGCCATGTCCATGCCAGGCCAAGCCACAACATCCCTGGCATCCCCCTTGCTCCCCCAGTTCCCTGTCCCCATCCCCCTCCCCAGTCCCATTTTGGGGGTCTCCTGACCTTCCCTCCATCCCCATCAGCATCCGGGCAGGCAACGGGCAGCGGTGACGGCGAGAGCGACTCCAGCAAAGTGCGCAACAAGCTGCGCAAGTTCCTGCAGCGCCGGCCCACGCTGCAGTCGCTGCGGGAGCGGGGCTACATCAAAGGTGGGCGCCCCTTCCCGTTCCCCCTCTTCCCGGCATCGTGCTGGCTCCGCTGTCTGTGCTCACACCTCTCCTCTGCCTTTTGCTCTGCAGACCAGGTGTTCGGCTGCTCCTTGCAAGCGCTGTGCGAGCGGGAGCGGAGCACCGTGCCCCGCTTCGTGCTGCAGTGCATCCGGACGGTGGAGAGGAGAGGTAGCATCGCGGATGGGCCCGGGGACGGGCAGAGCCTGGTGAGCACCGGGTTGCGCCTAACGTGGCCTCTTCCTTCCGCCTCTGCCAGGCTTGGACATAGACGGGCTGTACCGAGTGAGCGGCAACCTGGCCACGATCCAGAAACTGCGCTACAAAGTGGACCATGGTAGGGCTGGGGATGGCCGGGCTTCCCTTCCACCCCCTCAAGTATCTTCCATGGGTTCTTCTTGTCTCCACGTGGGGAGTCGAGCGTTAAGGAGGGTGGCGGCACCTTGGAACTTGCAGGGCATCTCCTCCCGCAGCAGGAAAATCCCAGATGGAAAAATCCATGGTGGGAATATGGTGTAAATGTAAAGCTGAAGGTCTCTGAGGGCCTCATGCATGAGCTCCAGCTTGGAGGGGAAAGAGGAGAGGAGAGGAGAGGAGAGGAGAGGAGAGGAGAGG
>JAUBOD010000305.1:210091-220584 GCA_032353885.1 Nothura maculosa
CTCTGCACCGACATCGCCTACAACCAGACCATCATGCCCAACCTGCTGGGCCACACGAACCAGGAGGACGCGGGGCTTGAGGTGCACCAGTTCTACCCGCTGGTCAAGGTGCAGTGCTCGCTGGAGCTCAAGTTCTTCCTGTGCTCCATGTACGCTCCGGTGTGCACGGTGCTGGAGCAGGCGATCCCGCCGTGCCGCTCCATCTGCGAGCGCGCCCGCCAGGGCTGCGAGGCCCTCATGAACAAGTTCGGCTTCCAGTGGCCCGAGCGGCTGCGCTGCGAGAACTTCCCGCGCCACGGCGCCGAGCAGATCTGCGTGGGGCAGAACCACTCGGAGGACGGCGGCTCGCCGGCGCTGCTCACCAGCGCCACGCCGCTCGCGGGCCAGGGCACCCCCGGCGCACCCCGCTACGCCACCCTCGACCACCCCTTCCACTGCCCGCGGGCCCTCAAGGTGCCCAGCTACCTCAACTACAAGTTCCTGGGCGAGAAGGACTGTGCGGCGCCCTGCGAGCCCGGCCGCCCCGACGGCCATATGTTCTTCAACGAGGACGAGATCCACTTCGCCCGCATCTGGATCCTCATCTGGTCCGTGCTCTGCTGCGCCTCCACCTTCTTCACCGTCACTACCTACCTGGTGGACATGCAGCGCTTCCGCTACCCCGAGCGGCCCATCATCTTCCTCTCGGGCTGCTACACCATGGTGTCGGTCGCCTACATCGCCGGCTTCGTGCTGGAGGAGAGGGTGGTCTGCAACGAGCGCTTCCAGGAGGACGGCTACCGCACGGTGGTGCAGGGCACCAAGAAGGAGGGCTGCACCATCCTCTTCATGATGCTCTACTTCTTCAGCATGGCCAGCTCCATCTGGTGGGTCATCCTGTCCCTCACGTGGTTCCTGGCGGCCGGCATGAAGTGGGGCCATGAGGCCATCGAGGCCAACTCGCAGTACTTCCACCTGGCCGCCTGGGCCGTGCCGGCCGTCAAGACCATCACCATCCTGGCCATGGGGCAGATCGATGGTGACCTGCTGAGCGGCGTCTGCTTTGTGGGCCTCAACAACATCGACCCGCTGCGCGGCTTCGTGCTGGCGCCGCTCTTCGTCTACCTCTTCATCGGCACCTCCTTCCTGCTGGCCGGCTTCGTGTCCCTCTTCCGCATCCGCACCATCATGAAGCACGGCGGCACCAAGACGGAGAAGCTGGAGCGCCTCATGGTGCGCATCGGCGTCTTCAGCGTGCTCTACACCGTGCCCGCCACCATCGTCATCGCCTGCTACTTCTACGAGCAGGCGTTCCGTGAGCACTGGGAGCGCAGCTGGATCAGCCAGCACTGCAAGAGCCTGGCCATCCCCTGCCCGCTGCAGTTCACGCCGCGCATGACCCCCGACTTCACCGTCTACATGATCAAGTATCTCATGACTCTCATCGTGGGCATCACCTCGGGCTTCTGGATATGGTCGGGCAAGACGCTGCACTCGTGGCGCAAGTTCTACACGCGCCTCACCAACAGCAAGCAGGGCGAGACGACGGTGTGAGCCGCCCGCCCCGCCGCGGGGTGCAGGACTCTTATTTTTTTGTTTTGTTTTGTTTTATTTTATTTTATTTTAGTTTAGTTTAGTTTTTTTTTTGTTTGTTTTGAGTTTTTTTGCTTTTTTTATTTTTTTTTTCGTTTTATTATTTTTTGTTTTGTTTTATTATTTTTTTGAAGATTTATTAACATCTAAGGGGTGTCTCTCTCTCTCTCTGTTCTTTTTTTTGTAATTAAACCTGTAAATAGCATTTGTAAATTTAATTATATATTTCTATTTAAAACAAAACCAAAAAAAGAGGAAAAAAATCGAAAAAAAGAAAAAGAAAAAAAAGCCCGAGAGCGCAAAGAGGTTGCACAGGGAGCGGCGACTCTTCTCCCCTCTTACTTTCCTGCTGCTGAGAGTTGGGAATTTCGCTTTTGCTTTAGTTTGGGTTCTTTTCTCTCGTTTTGCTCCGTGCTGTCGCCGCCCTGGGCAGCGGCGCCGCGGAGCCGCGGGGCCGGAGCCGCTGTTTGTGTTGGCCGGGGGGCCCCGCGCGCAGCCCGGCTGCCATAAAAGCGCCGTCTGTGATCGCTCTCCCGCGAGCTCGCACGGGGAACGCAGGCCAGGGCAGCAGGAAAACCCCCCTTTTTCTCCCTCTTTTTGGACGCTCACCAAGAAAGTTGTTTTCTTTTTATTTTCTGTAATTTCGCTCTTTTTCCCTCCTCCCCAGCTTGCCGCTATCCCAGAGGCGACGCTGTTTGGGGGCCGGATCCTGTGTCTCTTTCGGCCCTGGCACGGGAACGCTGCATGCGGGAGCGCAGTGACGAGCTGTGATTTAGTCTTTTTATTCTCACTCTTATTTTTCCATAATTTTCCCCCCCAATCTCCCCTCGCTCCACATCGTCCCGTGGCAAATACAACCGACCCATCCAACGCCCTGACCTGCTCTCGAGGGTGGTTTTCTGTGTCCCCCAAGTCAACAGCTGGATCCTAAGGGCTGGATTCTGTGTGTGTGTTGGGGGGTGTCCCATATGAGTTACTTCGAGGCCATAATTGGGTGGAAAAGGGACTTTTTTGGGGGGTCACGAAGCTGCAGGGCTGTTCCAAGACCCCCCAGCTAAAACCCGCTTGGTCATCGCGGCATCTCCCGCGAGCTGGAGACAAAGAGATTTTGCAGTGGGGTAAAAAAATCCTTTTTGCCTTAGAAAACTTTCTTGAGGAAAAAAAAAAAAAGAAAGAAGAAGAAGAAAAAAGTATTTTCCTACTCTGGGACACATTTGGCAGCACCGCACCAGGAGTGTTGGGGACAAACCCGCCCCCATAAAGGGCCCCGGCCAAAGGAAAGAGCTCACATTTTCTTTAGGATTAAAAGTGTGGGTTTTTTCCCTCTTTTTTTTTTTTTTTTTCCTTTTTTTTTTTTCCCAGGCAGTTGCAGGCACCTTGGAAGCCCAGGGCACCCGAAGGCTCCGGCCGGGATTCGCTCCGGCTGGGATTCGCTCCGGCCGGGATTCGTGCGGCTCCCTCAGTGTCGCCCATGGCTCGAGGTGGGGGGACAGATTTGTGGGGGGGGGGCGTGGGCGCTGCCAACGGGCTGGATTTCCAACAATAAAGGAAAAAGAAAGCAAAAAAAAAAAAAAGAAACAACCCGAAATCTTTCCAAAATGACGAGTGGGAGCAGTCGCTCACCCTGCATCTTGTAGAGGGAATAAAACATCCCGCAAAACTCAGCGGTTTCCCTGATTTTGAGGCCCACTGCACATGCGACCCCCCCCGTCCCGCCGAACGGCACATCCCGATTTTCCGTACGTGGCCCCAATCCCGCCCTGCCTCATCCCGGCCCCAGCGCTGGGACACGAGGGGGTTAATCCCAGCGCACGTCGGAGAAAGGAGAAAAACCTCTTTGGATCCGGTTTAATTTTCCAGCGCGGAGCCAGGGGGTGGGGTAACTGAGGGGGGGTCCAATGGATCCGCGAGGGGATTTTTCCCTCGCTCCTTCCCGCTCCGCCGAGTGGAAAAGGAGCCGGGGCGGCTCGCGGACCGTTAACTCCAGCTCGACTCCGAGCGACTCCCGTATTAAAACTTTTCCCAAATCCGGGCTTCTGGGGGTTGTTTTATTCCCGTTTTTCCTTTTCTCCCCGCTCCGGGTCCCTCCCGGCTGCTCCGCGGCTTTTGTTTCCCGGGCGGCCGAAGACACCGCAGGCGGAGGGGGAAGGGGGCAGAGCCGCTCGGGGGAGGGGGAGAATTTCAACTTTCCACCCCAGGAATGCGAATTGCGGCTTCACGAATGTATCTCTGGAATTATTTTTTTAAAGCTTTCCCAGTTCTGCCAGCGCAGCCGCCGCGCTCGGTTCCCGGGGGGCTCCGAGTCCCGCTCGGGGCGCGGGGAAACAAAAACCCTCCGGAGGGACCCGGAGCCCCCGAGGCGGCTGCCGGGGCTGCCCCCCCGGTCCCGGTCCCGGTCCCGCCGCGAGGGAGCAAACGGCGGCGGCCCCGGGGCCCGCGCGCGGGCGGGGGGTCTTTGATGGCCGCTAATGGGGCCGCTCTGTTTTCACAGCTGCCCCCGCCTCGCCTAAGGGCAATTAAAGCGCCCCCGGCCCCCCTGCAGTGCTGAGCACCCCCGGGCTCGTGACACGAGTGCGGGAAGGGCGGCTGCCCCCGCGGGTCGGCGCTCCCGCTTTAACGGGTGCTCCCGCTTTAACGGGTGCTCGTTTTGCGCTGGGGAGGGGCAGCCGCTCCAAAGATTTCACGGAGCCCCCCGGGGGCTGCGGGAATGGGCCCGGATCCACCCTCCGTGCCGCGTTCCTGAGCAGCAGCCGGGGCTCCTTCCCGACAGAGTCTTCGCCTTGGGGCAGGACGCGTCTCCCGTGGGGCAGAGAACGGAGGCGCTCGTGACAACAGTGAGCTCAGGCTGCGGCAATGGGGGCCGCCACATCCCGAGTCCCTGGGCACCCATCAGGGATGGAGCAGGATCCCCCTTCCCTAGGCCTCCCTGTGGTGCCAGCCCAGGACAAGGATCCCGTGGGGCCCTGGCCGAACCGGAGCCAGGTGGCCGCCCAGCTAAATCGGGCACCCGGGCGCTTAAAGGAGAAGCAGCCCCTGGTGGGCAGGATTCCCCCCTGCCTCCCCCCGGGGCAAGCAGATGTGACCCCCCGACCATCCCAGTGTCCCTCCTGGAGACAGAGGGTACATGGATGTGCTCCCCTGTCTCTGTTGCAATGTTTCCCATGGGCAACAAGGGGCACGTGGATGTGGTGCCCATCTCCATCCTGGCGCTCCTCCTGGGCACTGTGGGACACACGGACATGGCACCTCATCTCCATCCCAGCATCATTCCACATGGAGATGGTGTCCCCTCTCCATGGCTACACCTCTCCTGGAGAGCACAGGACAAGGGGACACGGTCCCACCTTCGATCCCACCATCCTTCCCAGGGAACATGGTACATCTACACATGGTCCCCTATCCGCACCCCACCGTCCCTCCTGGTGACCACAGCACACATGGACATGGATCCCACACCATCCCTCCTGGAAAACAGGGGCCAAGCACAGGGACATGGTCCCCATTGGACCCCCGGACCCATTTGCCGTAGTACCCGGAGCCCCATCCCGTGGCGCTCCCGCTCTTCCGGCACAGCTGTCCCGCGGCGGGAGCGGGGGGCGCGGGCAGGAATTCAGCCCGGCCTGGGCAGGCGCGAGGCGGCTCCCGGACACAGAGCCGCCTCTGAATGCCGGGAATGTTTTTGCAGCTGGAGTCTATTAGGGGAGGCCGCGCGGCTTTATTAATCCCAGCGTTCTTGCTCAGGAGGTGTAGGGGGGAGCGGGGGAGGCGCCGCATGTGAAAGGGGGAGCAAAGGGGGGGTGCAAGGGGAGGGGTGTGGGGACGTGTGTGCAAGGGGGGGTATGGGGGGCAGATGTGTTTGCAAAATGGGGTGCATGAGTGCAAGGGGTGTGGGGGTGTGTGTGCAAGAGGAGGAGTGCAAGGGGTGCGCGTGCAAGGGAGTGGATGGGCACGTGTGCAAGGAGGGTGCAATGGGAAGCACATGTGTGTGCAAGGGATCGTGCACAAACGGGGTGTTCAAGGGACCCGTGTTTGTGCAAAGCGAAGCGTGTGCAGGAGGTTTGCACGGGCCCTGCGTGTGCAATGGGAGGGTCGTGTGTGCAAGGGGGTGCATTTGTGGGGACCCCACGTGCAAAGAGGGGTTTGCAGGTGTGCAAGGGGGTGTGCATGGGGCCTGTGTGTGTGCAAGGGGGGGTGCGCGTGTGCAAGGGGGAGCCCGAGTGTGCAAGGAGGATGCATGAGGAATGCACATGAGACAGGGGACGTGCAATAGGGCAGCGTGCAAGGCCACGTGCAACGCCCCATGCACACCCCCTAGCACCCGCCTTGCACATGCCCGTGCAAGCAGGGACACCCCAGCTGCAGTACGGACCCTGGAAGGGTCCCAGCGCCGTCGTATCCGGCTTTCCCAGCTCAAAATCCAACAGGACCAGGGCTGAGCGGGAGGCGATTTCCAGTCGGCAGCCAAAATTCCCAGTGGGAAGAGGGGCGAACAATGCGGCCCCTTTCGGCTCCGTCTCCAGTGGAGGCAGCCGAGGCCGGCGCAGGGGGAGCCAGGAGGCTGCCGGCTCGCACTCTGGCCTGGAAGAGCCGGGCAATTCCTGCTGCCAGAGGCTCCTCGCTGCCATTTGCAGCTGGGGGAATATGTTGTGGAGCGGGACAAGGTGCCTGGTGAAAGGAGGGGACCGGAGGAGCTGCCAGTCCAGCCCCATCCAGCCCCATCCCACTCAGTTCAGCCCCACTTGGTCCCATCCAGCCCCATCTAGCCCCTCATTCCTAGCTCACACCAGCTGTCCCTGCCCATCCCATCCTGCCCAGCCCATTCCAACCTCATCAGTGCCATCCAGCCCCATCCAGCCCCATCCGTCTGCATCTGGTTGCACCCATATCCATCCAGCCCCATCCAGCCCTATGTGGAGCCACCCTGCCCTGTGCAGCTTCATCAACCTCCATCCGGCTCCATCCACCCCATCCATCCAATCCAGCTCCATCAGTCACATCTGCCCCATCCAGCTCTATCCAGCCCCATCCATCCAACCCAGCTCCATCAGCCACATCTGCCCCATCCATCCCTATCCATCCAACTGAGCCCCAGCCAAGACCCATCCATCCAACCAAGCCCCATCCAGCCCCTCCTGCCCTGTCCCTGTCTCCTGCTCCCACCTCCCAGCCCAGCTCTGCCAGCTCGGGGAGCCCTGGGCCCCGTTACGCTCCCATCTCCAAATCCCCCCGAGGCCACAAACCCCCTTGTCCCTTAACTGCCACCCCCGAGCACCCTTATCCAACCTGGAGCCCCCCTGGCATGAGATGAGCTGGGCAGGCCTCAACCCCGGGAAACAGCCATGACCAGAGGGATGATGGGTGCAGACGGCTCCGGATGGGTGCCGATTAATGAGATATTAATCAAGGAAAGGGAAGGGAGAGGAGCCTTGTGCCGATACATCTGAGCCTTGGCCCAAAGAGGTGGCGCTGGCACCCAGCACCGCCAGCAGCCCCAGAAAGAGGGATTCAATGGGCCCGAGGCGGCAGCTCCGGGTGCCTCCACATGGAAAAGCTGCAGCGGGAAGTTCTCCCTGTGCAGTCTTCAGGGCCGGATGGATCTTGGCTCCCGGAGCCAGGGCGAGCATGGGATTCCCGTGGGATCCATTGAGGTTTTGTGGGGCTTTGCCGGGGGCTGCCGGGATTTTGCCGGGGTTTTGCCGCCCATGCCAACGCCTTCGGTTTGGAAGCTGCATCAGGCAGGCTACGGGCAGGAATACATTTCCAGGGCAACAAAAGGTGGTTTCTTTGGGCACCAGGGAGGAGGGCATTGGCACCGGGAATGGAGGGGCCGCCTCCTTGTGCCGCGTTGGAGGGGAAATGGGGCTGCTCCCAGCACTGCATCCACCCAGTCGGGCTGGATCCACTGGAGCTCCCCGGGATGCAGCCTGATGCCAAAGGCCTCCTGCTCTAGAGCTCAGCTTGGAAGCACTGGGATAAATCAGTGCTTCCCATTTTTCCAGGGAATAAATCAGTGTTTTTTTTCCCTCCCTCTCCTCTCCTCTCCTCTGTTCCACAAGGCAACACCAGCCCCAGCCCAAGCTCTCCCAATTCTCACACCCAAATCATGTCCCAGAACCACATGCTGCCCAGATCCTGGTGGATCTTTGCCTGGATCCATCCCAAAAGCTTCTCCTGCAGCTGGGGGAGACCCAGCAGGCTCTGTGGGTGCCACGAGCTGCACCGGCCTCAGCAGGGTCTTTGCCCGGATCAAAGCGGCTCGTTGGGTTTTCCAGCCTCCTGCTCCAGCGGTCACCCTGAAATTCCGTCCGGGAAGGGGGGTGGCTCCCAGAGCTGTCAGGTTCCCAGCAGGGCTTTCATCCTCTGCGGCAGAGTTGAAAGCCGGTCGGGGCGTTATCGGGAAGGAAAACAGAGCCCGTGTGATTTATGCGCCCGGGCGCCGAGCGGCAGTGACGCCGCCGTTATCAAGAGCCCGGGAAAAACGGGCTGGGGGCAACCGGCTTTAACCCTGAGCTGGGACCTGCGGAGGGAGCAGGAAGCGGGAGCGGAGCCCGCGGGAATGTCCGGGCCGTGTCCTGAGCATCCCCATTCCCATTCCTATACTCATCCCCATCCCCATCCTCATCCTCATCCCCGTCCTCATCCTCATCCTCATCCCCATCCCCATCCCTGTCCTCATCCCCATCCTCAGTTCTATCCCCATCTCTATTCCCATCCCCATCCCCATTTTCATCCCTATCCCCGTCCTCGTCCTCATCTCCATCCTCAGTTCTATCCCTATCTCTATTCCCATCCCCATCCCCGTCCTCGTCCTCATCCCCATCCTTAGTTCTATCCCCATCTCTATTCCCAATCCTATCCCTATTTTCGTTACCACCAACCCCATCCCTATCCCCACCCCCATTTCCAATGCATACCCATGCCTGTCCGCATCCCTATGTCAAACCTTGTCCCTTTCCCAGTCCCCACCTCCTCCTTGGTTTTCTCCCTATCTCTATTCCCATTCCTCATCTCAGTCCCTATTCCCATCTCTATTTTTATCCCTACACTCTTTCCCAATCCATGCCCATCCTTGTCCCTATTCCAATCTCAGTCGACATCCCTATTTCTATCCCCATCCCTATCCAAATTCCCATCCCTATTTCTATATCTGTCCTTATCCACTTCCTCATTCCCAATACATCCCCATCCCTGTGCCTATCCTTATCACAATCCCTATCTCCTCTCCCACCACATTCCTATACATACTTCTATTCCTGACGCCGTCCCTGTTACAATCCCCATTCCTATCTGAAATCCCATCCCTGCTCCCATTGCTCTCCCTAGCCCCAATTCAGCCCTCATCCCCATCCCGAAGCCTGGGAAGATGCGGATCCTCCCTGGAAGGGCGGTCGTGGCTCCGCCGCCTGCCTGAACTCCGGCATGAACTTTTGTCCCCGCTTTGCACCGGAGCAAGGGGAGTTTTCAGCTCATCCCAGAGCCCTGAGTCAGAGGCGACGGAGCAGCTCGTGTTTCCCGCGGGAGCAGCTGCCGGGAGCAGAGGCGGGAATGCGATGTGGGGCTTTTTAACCCCCTTCACATATTGTTTGTTTGGGAATTCCAAGGAGAAACTGGCCCTTATCGGAGCAAGCTGGAAAGAGCCGCTGGAGCGGAGCGGGAATGCCGTGCGTGCACATGCGGATGGCACAGGGGCGGTGCACTGATGTGCACCCGTGCACACGTATCCAGCGTGCGCAGCTTGCACACATGTGCAACCATGCGCACGTATCCAGCATGCCCAGTTCTTGTTTGCACATGTGTGTGCCCGTGCACGCGTATCTGGTGTGCATAGCTCACGTTTGCACACGTGTGCACCCATGAACATGTATCTGGTGTGCGCAGCTCACATTTGCACACGTGTGCGCCCGTGCACGCATATCTGGCATGCGCAGCTCACGCTCGCACACGTGTGTGCGCCCACACGCCTGCACCGTCCCGGGCCACGTGTGTGTATCCACATGCAGGCCCACGGTCACGCACGTGGGGCCGGCAGCACCCTCAGGCCTCCATCAAAACACCCTCCTTGCATCCCGAGCTGACGTGGGAGCACGTGGGGACCTGCAGGGAGCAGCGGGGGCTGCTCAGCCCCCTAACCTGTCTGCAATGAGGCACATGCTGCACATGCCGCTATCCCAGGCGCCTGGAGTGGGCAGCAGGACGATGAGGCCCAAGGCCGCCCGGGGCTGTCGCTGGGGGTCCCGCTGCTCCGCTCACCCCGTATGTGTCAGGGTGCTTGGGCACACGCAGGGAGCGGGGCCGGGAGCCCTGGGCTGCAGCCCCTCCTGCTGCCACCCGCTCCGGGTCTGGGCCCACGGCAGAGTCCGTCCCACGTCCCAGAGCTTGGAGTCGGGTCCTTGTGTTTCTCTTGTGTTTCCTGGGTGTAAAATAGTGGCATGTAGAAATAAATGAAAGGGAAAAGAGAAAAGGAAAAAAAAAAAGGGGAAAAAGAAAAGAGGAAAAAAAGAGAAAAAGAAAAAAAGTAAATAAGAAAATAGAAAAGAAGCAAAAAGAAGAAAGAAAAAAAGAAAAGGGAAAATCCCCGGCCCCTGAACGCGCCCCCCGCGGCGGGGTCCGCTGGTCACCCGGAGCCGGGCCCCGCCCGCCCCGCCCCTAACCACGCCCCCACCTCAAGCCCCGCCCAAGGCAGCCTCTCAGGCCCCGCCCAAGACCCCGCCCCCTCTCGCCTCTCCCGCCAGGACTCCAAGTCCCATGGTGCATCGGGCCGGGAAGGGGCGGGCCTATCCGCCGCTTCCGGGCTCGGCGTGAGGAGGGAGTGAGGGAGCGCTAAGATGGCGGCGGCGGCGGTGCTGGAGTTCCAGCGCGCGCAGTCCCTGCTCTCCACCGACCGCGAGGCCTCCATCGGCATCCTGCACTCCATAGGTGAG
>JAUBOD010000305.1:221107-241498 GCA_032353885.1 Nothura maculosa
TCCCGCGGAACGGGCCCGGGCCTGAGCGCGGCGGCGGCGGCGGCTTCGCGGCTCGCGCGGGGCCACCGGTGGAGCCGGGAGTGCGGAGCCGCCGCGGGGCCGGGGCTGCCCGCGGAGGAGGCCGCGAGCTGCCGGTCCCGCCGT
Organism: Nothura maculosa; assembly: GCA_032353885.1. Taxonomy (NCBI): domain Eukaryota; kingdom Metazoa; phylum Chordata; class Aves; order Tinamiformes; family Tinamidae; genus Nothura; species Nothura maculosa. The sequence goes on from JAUBOD010000305.1 coordinate 221,252, forward strand.
TCCCCGCTCACGGTATCCGCCGCCTCTTTGAGCGGGGAGGAGTTGGCCGCGTGTCCGTGCGGGCCCCGTCCCGGGCCCGGCTGCCCCGCGAGGCGCTCCCTTCCCCACGCGTGTCCCGGGAACCCAGCCCGGGGCTCCCTTGTGCTGCGGAGGCCCCGGAACAGATGCCCTGAGCCGTGGCTTTTCCCCGGCTCCAGCAGGAACTATCTCCCCGCTCTTGTTTAAGACCTGGAAACGGCACCTGGAAACTTTGTTTCAACTTTCCCATTCCTGCTGTTTTTCACCCATGAAGCGGCTGTCGCTGCTGAGGGCTCTGGCCTTGGTGGACACGGTGGTTTGACCCCCGAGTGCCGCCACCGTTGCTGCTCCCGAGACGCTCCTGTGCCTCGTGCCCCACTGAGGCCCCGGTGCCCCCCATGCGATGCCGCCCGTGGGCAGTGAGTTGGGCAGAGCCGGGCGAGCTCGACTGCCTGGGCGCTGCGGGCGCCCCCTTCCCCGCGGGCACCGGGTGTTCGTAGCCGGTGACGCCATGGGGCTGCTCTGAGCGCCGGCGGGCGCCGCAGCCCGAGCGGCTCCTGTTCGTGCCCTGAGCGCCGCTGCTCTGCCCCGTGGCCATGGGGAGCACGGGGGGTTGCAGCAAATCCATGGAGCGCTGCAAGGAGGAGCAGCCCTGGCTACGTTTTGAGCGAGTGGTTCGATACAACTGAGTTGTGCTACATTTTGAGCAAGTGCTTGTAACTTAGTACACAAGGTGGCAACATCAGGAATCCGGCTTTAAATTTCTTTGGGTTTGTGCCTTCTGTCGCAGAGGATGGTTGTGGTCTTTTTTAAATAAAACATGATCAGTTGGCCAAGCTTGGTGAGATGACTTGTTATCTTAAGATATACTCAGCTTTGACAATACACTTATATCAATTAGCTGGGTTAAGGTCTGTGTGACTTTCCAGTATAGTAGAGAGCCATTTATAAGCTGTGCATTTAAACTCCGTTCTTGTGGGCCAGGCTGAACCCACTCTTGTCTATTATAATGGTATTAAAGGTAACTTTTCCACTCTTTTCTAGTGAAACGTGATGTCCAGGAAAATGATGAGGAAGCGGTGCAAGTCAAAGAGCAGAGCATCCTGGAGCTGGGCTCGCTTCTGGCCAAGACGGGGCAAGCAGAAGGTGAGCCTGAAATGAGCCTCGAGAAAGCCCCGTGCTTGCAAGGAAATCTGGCCTGTTTGTCCCGTGGGATAGAAATGAGAGCAGAGTTAGACAGGAAGAGTTTGCTGTCTAGTGAGAGACAGGACGGGAAGGAGAAAACTAGAAAAAAAAACAACAAAATAGGAATCCCATAGCCCAATATTCCAAATGATTGCTGGTGCTTTGGAAAGCGTTGTTTGTGAAAGTGTCGCTTTTATGAAAGTGGAGTTTGGATGAGTTACACTGCACGTGAGAAATTTCTCCTTTGATTTGCTTTTAACAATTTCAAACTCCTGTTTCAGACAGGAAAATTAGTCCAAAATTCCTTTCCTCAGCAGCAGTGTCTTTCTCAATCACTTGATTCATCTGCTGAAACAACATTACATCAGAAAACCCTTGGCCGTCTCCGCGCAAGAGCAAGACTTGACAGTCCCTCCTATTGTGAGCGTGACGAGAGGGCCGTGCAGGAGCGTTCTGCGGCCAGCGGCCCTTGAGCAGGACCCGCTCATATCTTCCATTTCCTGCAGAGCCCCCGGCAGCGTGGTTGGTATTCGGCGCTCCACGATTCTGTTTTGTTTTCCCCTGGGAAACGCTCGTGCCTTTCGGGAGCACCTTTCACCCGGAGCGCTTTAGAAGCCCATCCTGCGCGTCCATACAAAGAGCGGCCCGTCCGTGGCGGGTCCCCACGTGGGCACAGGAGAATTCAGGATGTGAAGCGGAGCGTGTGAGCTCCTAACAGACTGCAACTGCTTGGGGAAAGAGCCTGGCAGAACGGTTAATCAACCTGAAATTCGCCTGAGATGCCGGAGCTGATGGTCAAGTGCTTTGTGGAAGGCAGTGTGAGGTCTCGTATAACAGCTGATGGAGATCAGTGTTATATTTAGCGAGAAACCCGGGCCTTTTGTCCTGCTCTCTTTGTAAACGTATATTTTGCTGTGGCCGTTTAACCGATCTGCCCACGTCTACACGTGTTTGAGCATTCTGGACACTGATCCGCTGTGATTTGCAATTGAACAGAGCTTGTGACAAAGTAGATTACTTGCACTTAGAGCAATGCTGGAAACAAAGGTGCTGTTCATCTCACCTAACTATAGATGTGCGCAGCTGATCCCCACGCCCAGGCTGCCTTTATAATTAGGGGAGAAAAATACCCCCATCCCGTGCACAGTTGTCGGGTCTGTGCGGGTCCGTTGCCTGCTGGTGTTTGTTGGAAATGTCCCTGTGCTCCTGCACCCAGGGGGATCATTTGGAGCTGCATAGGGAGAAATCACAAGAAGTTTTTTACTTTTCAAGTAGATAGTTCCTGTGGGGCTGGTCTACAGAAACCTGAGACATCCCATAGGTGCCTGAGGGCTTCCTTTCTGCTGCAGGGTTTGTGTATTTTTGAGTTTAAGCCTAAGTCTGATGCGCAAGTAGGAAGAACTTTAGTGTGCACTCATGGAAGGGCTCACTAGCAGTTTTCTTGCAGAAAGCTAAATCATTGAAAATGATGTTAACTTGTCAAATCCAGGTTATGAAGGAATAAATGTAAAACTTACCTGATCTGTATTGGAGAGCAGGCTAAACTGCGGAGTCGGTGTGTTTTGAATCGAAGTGGATGTGATCTCACATGCACAAATACACAACTTCTGGACATTGGCAAATCGAAATGAGTGAGATCACTGCGTTCAACCTCCGCGTTCTGGAGGCTGCTGCTGAAGCTGAAGGAGGAGGAAAGGAGCCACCACAGTGGAGAAGCACCGACCCATGACAGTGCCACCGCCACCATCCTGCTGCCACCTCACCAGGGCAGATGGGACGGGTAGAAGCGACACCTAGACAAGAGCAGCGACCTGTTCCTGAAGACACCCTACTTTGTCAAACACACCTATAGTCTTCAGAGCACTGCCCTTCAGTCCTGATTTAAAAACCAGCCACCAAATACAAATGGCCTTCTCGTTATCTGCAGGATAGAGAAGGTCTGATATTTTTTTCACACACTGCCTATTGTAGCGCTGCTTAAACCCACAGCATCGGAGTAACTTCCTCGGGTGAGGAATGGAGGTGAGTGGCCGGATAGGTGGTGGATGGGCTGTTTTCTGAATGTGAACAACAGGCTTCATTTTCCAGGGCTGCTGCTCCTCACCTCTCAAGCTGTCAATCACACCCCTTTAGCAAGCATGGCTTTGACTTATAAAAAAAGCTCCTAAAATAGTGACATTGATGGCAAAGAGAAATTTCTATGGGAACTTTCAGCTTCACATCTGAATTTAGAGTTTGCAAAGCGTGTAGATCTCTAGGCTGGCAACTTGGAATTGGTGAATCCCCAGGCAGCTGTTGCACTAGTGTACAGAACGATAAAGACTGCAGTGTTTTCCACGTGAGTTTTGTCCTAAAGTTCCTTGGTTTTGTGAAGGAGTATGTTGTGCCATAAAGTGTTTTATTTGCTCCTGAGATGCGGGTGTAGTGTAGCAACCCACAGTGTGAAAAGTGGTACTGTGACGTACTCAAGAGCTAATGGGCTTTGGTGGAGTCTTGTTTATTCTGGGAATATGATAAGAAAGGCTGGAAACTGGCTCCAAGCTGAGGATATAGTGACCTGACCTGAAGTGGCCTGGCACCCTGTGTCGAAGCTCCATGTTTTTGAGCCCTTATATTTCATCAAGGAAGAAATAAGAGCACAAGTACCTGCCAGCAGCTGCTTCTATTCCAAGACCAAGGAGCAGGAGTGGAGCCCAACTTTCCAAACTCACCTCGAGAGAGAGCAGCTCTGCAAAACAAACGTGGTTTGGACACCGTTGACGCTGGAGCTGCAGCTGCCCTTGGCTCCCTGTGTGTGGAAGCCGTGGAACCATTTGCTTCCCAGGATTCGCGGGATTCCGGGATTCACGGACGCCAAGTGTCATGCCGGGCGCCCAGGAGATCCTGCCCTGTCCCCGCCGGGCAAGAGGCGGCTGCTGGTTGAGGCTGTCGCCCCGTGGGGCTCGATTGCCAACGTTAGGCTGCTGTTAGCCCAGCTCTGCAAAAACCAGGGCCTTTATTTTTAGGAACAGAGAAAGGAAATCTTGGACTGTCCTGCTCCCGATGCAGAGTCCTAATAGTTCTTTGCAGAGCAAGTCATGGTTTGTTGTGCTGCTGTTTGGAAAAGAAGGCTCCTCTGAGCCTGAAAGGCTCCCTCAAGGTTAATAAGTTGCATTTGATCAAAAACTGCATTTCCAGTTGCATAAAAGTTCAATACACCACCATTAGCAATTGGAACAGAACATGCTGAGCATTCAATCTCTCAACAGCCTAAGAAACGCAATTGCATCAGATTTGATTTAATTTTCAAAATAAATAGGTTGAAATCCTAAAAACTTTTTACAATGTTGTTATGATGTTCTTCTGGGCTAATTCTTTTGCACTGCATACTGCTCATCTGCTGCAAGGCTCATTTTCCCCAGAAATCCCAACTTGTCCCTGTGGATCGGGGTGTTTATTGCAGGAGACTTCCCGCTTGTTGTGCAGGTTGCACCGCCTGTGTCGCGACCTGCTCCCTTGATTCAAGTGACAAAATGCTGGGTGGGTGCCTGGTACATTCCCCCAGGCTGTTTTGGGACATTTGGGGGAGTTTCTTCCTGAAGAAGGGTGCCTGCTTTGTTAGCCAGAGCCTCTAGGTGTAACCTCATGTGCGGACTATGCAGTGGGTTAAGTAAGCGGAGATCTGGCCAGGTAAGATGAACTGATGGAGCAGGAGGAAATACAACCTCTGCAGCAGTGGAGTCTTTGGGTGGGTTCGTGTGACACATGAAGATTTTAAATTGTAGGCAATAAAACATGCTTAAATGTGACCACCCTTGTCACTTTTACATGAACATCCCTAAGCATTCCGAAAACACGAGAGCTTTCAAACGAGTCCAGGGCAGTGAAAAGCAGTTTTACCATCAGTATAAGCCGAGCAGCAGGAGCGTGTGCTGTGTGGTAAGGCTGGACCCAGAAACCATCTCAACCTGCCCCTCATTTACTGCTACACACTCTCCGGTGACGGTTTCACTGTTTTCCTGTGTATGATTTTAGAGATGGCTGTAAGATCTTTGGTGCAGTGGATATTGTCATGTGCAGATCCCTGAAAGGCTCCGTTTGCAGTAGAATTTTGGCCTGTTTCCTGACTTGCTTTTTCTTTTTCCTGTACACAGAGCTGGGGGGACTGCTGAAGTACGTTCGGCCCTTCTTGAACTCCATCAGCAAAGCAAAGGCAGCCCGTTTAGTCCGATCTCTGCTCGATTTGTTCCTTGATATGGAGGCAGCAACAGGGCAGGAGGTGAGATTGAAACTGCTGCAATAATCTGTTCCTCAGAGCCACGCAGCACCGGTGCCTGAGCTGCATTGCTTTCCACTGAAGTGTTGCAAACAAATTCCTATAGTTCATTTGGATATTTTCTATGAATAACACATTATATAATTCACTCTTTGCTTTTCTGCAAGCCTCATCCTACTCTTACCTGGGGTGTTTTTCTTAATTTTCCATTGCTTGCTGATGAGGGCAAAGTATTCAGAACGTTTTAGAGTGCAAATAGTGTTTGTGGTATTAGAGATGGGATGTCCAAGGAATTAGTGGGAACAAAACATGATGATATGGAGCTAGAGAAGCTGGTGTTTAAGGTCTAGAAAACTCATTCAGGCTACGTGTGTAGTCAGGTGATTGTTCATTCCCACTAGCTCCCTGACATAGGGATATTTTATTTACCCAGATGACTTTTGGACAAGGACCTTTTGTCCTTAATTTAACAGAAGAGATTAAGGAAAGTGGGTTGGGATGGGGGTTGGACGTGCAGGTGAGAAGCAAACTCCTTAAGGGACAGAGGAAAATAACTGGCTTCAGAGTGGGTCTGAAATCGGGTGCTTGGATGGGGTCGCAAAAGGTGCCGTTTGGTGACGAGAGCTGCGGTGCCCATGGAAATGTGATCCTGGTGGTCAAAACATTCACTTCCAGACACATTCAGAAGTCAAACCCCATGACCCAACACTCTTAACCTGCACAGTCCTCGATACCAGATTCCTGGTAGTTTTACAGCCCTGCAGGAGTTGGGAGGAACAGCTCGCTGCTTCCCCAGCATCCCACGTGTCAGGGTCTGACCGTCTGTGGGCACCTTGCTCGGCTGTGAATCGCGGAGCCCGGGCACTTCTGCTGCTTTGCACCTTTAGCAGGGCCATAGCCTGTGGGTTTGGAGGCTGTCACTTTGCATTATGACATTTGCAGTGTGACTTACATTTAGGCTAACACACATGCACTTCATTTTCCTTTCTTTCTAGAGCAATTAAAACCATTGTTTTTTCCATGACCAAATGAAATGGTGCAAAACAGGGCAGGGACCTCAAAGTCTTTCAGTCCATCCCTCACCCTAAGGCAGAATCAGCTCTCACATACCCAGATGTTTTTCTTTCAAACAAAAACACAGCTGTTTAAGATATACTATGAGGAATCCAGCAGTGATTTTTAACTGGTGGAGCTTTAGAAACTGGATCCTTATTTTCATATTAGGAAGAGTGTGGGAGAATTGTCATTGGTGGTCAGAAAAAGTTACTGGAAGCCAATTGCATTAGAAAAGCAGGTGGTGTCTCTTTAACGACAACGCAAGCTTAAACTACAGCATAATTGCCTTCTGAGCTCCAGTTTCTGCTGCAGGATGTGCTGCTATAAGTGGTCTGATAGAGTGATCAGCAGTTAGGAAGAGCAGGAAGTTAATTTAATGATGAGAACAGTGAAAGTCTAGCACTGGCTCTAGTCATTGTGCCTCATTCTGATGGTTCTGTGTGGTGCTGCTGGTGTCCACGTGATGGTACCTGAGGCTACGCTGTGTTTGTGTGATCTCCACTACCAGCTTAGCAGAGGTCTTGGCCCCCTTGACCTGCCTGCTCTAGTCCGTGGGAAACGACACCTTAGTTGGGTAGGGCTATGGGTCATCAAGACCCTTGGGGCAAGTGTATTAATTACTACTAAGTCCTCTGCTCCTGAGGCTGCTGGCCAATCTCCAGGCTCATTTGAAGTAAAACTGATGTGATATTTGGCCGTGCTAGCACGTGGACTCGTGTGGCTTATTTCCTTAAACCACATTGTGGAGGTCCAGGCGTTGTTGTGTTTTTGTGTTGCTTGGTAGGAAATGTTGAACCCATTGCTGGTTTAAAGGGGGGCAGCAGAAGGTTTTACAGATTTCTTTTTGCTCCCTTTAAGGTTGACCTGTGTTTAGAGTGTATTGAATGGGCCAAATCAGAAAAGAGGACGTTCCTACGCCAGGCTTTGGAGGTACGTTAAGCTGTGGATCCCAAGGCTATGTAAGAGTCTTCCCTTTAGCAGTTTTAATTTCTATAAACATGTCTAGCATGTTGCCTCTTTATTTGTGTATGTAATGGAAAGACAATAAAGATAAATTTAAGTTTAGCAACGAGTCCTGAATAGCCCAGATGCCACCCTATGCTCTGGATGTACCTGCTGGAGCAGGGGGTTGGACTAGATGATCTCTAGAGGTCCCTTCTCACCTCAACCATTCTGGGATTCTGTAATGCAGTTTTACCAGGGATATTTAGATCTAACCGACCTTCCAAATGGCACATCTTGCAGAATTAGGCCATATAATGTAATGAATACAATACTATTTTAGTGAAATCTGTGGAGTTAAGACCAGAAAGTTTAGTTTTACGCAATAAACCTGTACTACCTCTCTCTGGCTTTCCTCACAGCAGTTCCTTTTCTGTTCCCCAGGCGAGGCTGGTCTCTTTGTACTTTGATACCAAGAGGTACCAAGAAGCACTGCAACTAGGTAAGCTTCCACTAGGTGGTAGTAGTCCTTCTCGACTTGGGAATTATCCCGGAATGTGACACAAGCAATGACCAACTCCTGCAGTGTGCTAAGTTTCATAGGAAATGGACATTAAATTCTCAGGGCTGCACCGAATCTGCCAGCTTTTACCAAAACTTGGTGGTGAAGGCATGTAAGACATTTCTTTGCTGTTGCCATTATATTGCCAAATTATTCCAAATAATTTTGGAAGCAAAGGGGAAGTGTGTCTAATTCAAGGCCATCAGGTAGGGTTCTTCCTTCAACACTGGGATGCTGCCAATGGAACTGAAGGGAGAAACATGTATGCTTAGGCTTGCTCAAAATGGCTTCTATAAAAATAGTAGTAATGCTGAGAAATGGCAAACCTCTAAGGGCATAATTAGGCACTCTCTTCTGAAGTAGCATAAGGCTTTAAAAATTTGCTTCCCCAGCACCTGAGATAGGTAACCAAGCATGTGAACTCTCCTACTGTGCTATCAAGCAAGGAGAAGCGGGTCGCCTTACCCAGCTGAACTCCCTATGGTGCTTTCGTGCTGACTGCAGTGACGTGAGATGGGGGTTGAGCAGGACAAGGGGTGTTTGCACAGGCTGCTCTGCCCGCTCTGCGAGTGGGTTGAGCCGGGGGAAGGGAGAGCTGCCCTGGCATGGCCAGAATTGCACCCGAGGGCAGTGGCTTCAACACAGTCCTGTAGCTGTGGCAGCGAGAGCCTGTGGGATGTCGAGTCACCCAGGTGACTTGTGGTCAGTCAGAAGGTAAAGTTATGTTAAGGACTTTCACACATGGACTTCAGTAGCAGGAGAGTTGGTTTGAGTACAGACATGTGCTGACCTTGGGTTTAAACTGATCCAAATCCACACACCAGTGCCATGGTTAATTAATTTAACAACTTGAATGAGAGCAAAACAGGTTAAGGAGTTGTGGATGTCTTCACGGACTCTAAAAGCCCTCTCCAGATATGAGCATTTTGAGTGAGCGTTTCCATATCTGGCCAAGAAGGTCTGGTTGTATCTGCAGCTGGGGAAGAGTGTGAGCTTCTGCAGGATGTTTCTGGAGAGAATCCCTTGCCCTCCACCTCGCCGTGCAGGTTCAGCTCTGGTTATCGGCTACTTCCAAGGACAGCCAGTGGGGATGAGGTTCTTATCTCTGCATGCTTCCTACCAGAAGATAAGGAGTAAGACTTGAATTTGATCTGGAGATGTCCTGTGCTTAAAACATTCCTTCTTCATCCCCAAATTCTTTGAAGTTGTTTCAAAATCCTCAGTTCTAACCACAGGGCAGTGAAGTGGGGAAAGACTCTCAGGTTTGTTTGGAGCTCCGAATGGCAAATCGTCCTGTCCTTGGGGAGGTGGTGTCAGAAAGACAATGTGAACTGAGCAGCCCATCCGTGGCTTCCTGTTGAGGATCTCTTGGTTTGCACAGTCGCGGGCAGCAGATGCAGAGCAGGTGACAAAGGTTCCTGTTCTTCCCCACCACTAGGTTCCCAGCTTCTCCGGGAATTGAAAAAGATGGATGACAAAGCCTTGCTGGTGGAGGTGCAGCTGTTGGAAAGCAAGACCTACCACGCCCTGAGCAATCTGCCAAAAGCAAGAGCAGCTCTAACCTCTGCACGAACTACGGCCAATGCAATCTACTGTCCCCCCAAGCTGCAGGCGGCGTTGGACATGCAGTCAGGTAAAGCCCTTCAAGGGGAGGGCCAAGTCTTGCACTGGTCATGCAGCCCTTGGCTGATATTTGTTCTTTCCTGAATGAATTAAAGAAAATGAAGCTCGACGGGGCCTCGGCGCATCCACTGCTCTGCCCAGCCGCCTCAAGACAGGATCAGCTATAACTCCATTGTTCCTGACACATGTTTATTCACATTGTTTTTAAAAGCATCTAGTGATGGAGATTCCATAACCTCTCTATGCTGTTAGTGCTGCTGTAACATTTCTGACCTCATTTGTTTACCTGAAGCACCTGGACTTTCTCTGTCTTAACTCCTCTCCAAACTCCCTGTCTGTCAGTAGTGTCTCCAGTATCAGATGAACGGTGGTGGGAAAGACAACCCACCAGGTACACGAGAGGGGGGCACTGAGCTTTTTTCAGGAGAATCACATTTTTTTGTCGGAATTCTGAGTTTGCCACTCACTGTCCTCAAAAAAGGACATGGGTGCTCAGCATTTCTGAAATAAGGTTAAGAAGGTCAAAGAAAGGATTCTTATTGAAATGCAGGTGAAGCACTGGGCAGCTGAATTCCCTTCTCTTCTCCCAGTCACATTCAGAATAAACTCTGATATCTCTCCTTCCAACAGGTATTATCCATGCAGCAGAAGAGAAGGACTGGAAAACAGCCTATTCATATTTTTATGAGGCGTTTGAGGGCTATGATTCAATTGACAACCCTAAAGCCATCACCGCGCTGAAATACATGTTACTGTGCAAAATCATGCTTAACATGTAAGTGCAAGTGGTTCTGCAGAGAACATTTCCTACGTTTAAAGAGAAAGACCTGTCCTATATAGCACACATCACTAAGAGCTCTGAAGCAAACAGATTCTTATTCTGGGTTTATAGTCCTTGTTTTGTTTGTTGATGACTTAGTTTTTGCAATACAAAATGTTTGAAGTTTAGTAATTGCCTATGGGTTGTGAATTCCTGAGACACGGGTAGATTTAAGCTGGTCATGCTGCTGAATAAATGCTCTTTTCCCTTCCTTCCCATGTCTAGCCCAGAGGATGTGCAGGCATTAGTGAGTGGAAAACTTGCTCTGCGGTATGCAGGAAGACAGGTATAGAACCTTACTCCTTTCTACCTTCCTTTTATTTTTGAGAATATTCTTCTTTATTCTTTTTGTTAATTCTTTTTGTCTGATATTGTTCTTTTCATACCAAACAGTCCTACTTAAGTCCCCAAAGTTGTGTTGCTGTTGTGCTTTGGAATTCAGTACCATCATTTCTGAGCATTCGAGCCAGATCCAACTGATTAAATTATCCTAAGTCGGTTTACAGTGAAGGAAATATAGTTATTTTTACCAGCTGAATCCAGCCCTTCTCATTTCATTTTCTTTTTATGCTTTTCTGCTCCCTGATTTCTTTAGGAATTATTAAATGCCTCATGCTGTAAGGTACTGTCATCTCAACTCTAGTCAGCTGTGCTGCAGCCACAGACCTGTTGTGTTTAAATAGGAGCTTTGTGTTATTTTCACTTGTGTCGTAGCAAGTCCTGAAAATCTGTTCCTAGCAGCATAACTGAGCAGCTTGAGACCTAGATGACCGTGAGATGGAAGCCGAACAACTGGGGACTTGTTAAAATCAACTGTTTATTCTAACATGCTAACTGTGAATGCCACCTCTGTATTAAGTCAGCCTGTGAATGCCCCCCCTGTACTAAATCCCTGAATGCTCAAACCAAGCACAGGGCCAGGAGCAGGAGTGCCAGGGGCTGAGCCTGATGCTGCCGCTGGCTTCGGTTCGCCAGGTATTTGCTGGAGCAGGAGCTAATGCCAAACACCTCACCCAGGCCTGGAGAGGCCATTTAATAGAGGAAGGTTGGGGCAGAAAGCCCAGGGGCTTGAGAAAGGGTCCCGGGGAAGGTTGTTATCCTTGTTGGGAGGTGACAGGCAGCCCTGCTCCTACTGCCTCCCCATTGACGGCTGCAGCGTTAGAGGCTCCATTCGGGTGCCAAGGAATCCCAGCTGTCCAGCGCTGCCCCCTGGCACCACAGAGCACCCCAGTTTGGGGGCCTGGCACCCCCTGGGGCCGAGGGGCAGCCCATGCTGGGTGGTCACAGCAGCCTGGAGCCCCCCGGCTGCCCCACTTTGCTGCTGCCCTTGGGCCTCGCACCACTTGGAAGCTGTTGGTCCCATGGTGTCACAGCTCCAAGTGGTGTAAATATGGGAGTTTGGCAGGGACTGGCTTTTCTTCCTTGCAGCAGCTGCTGGGTAGATAAATGCAATTTTTTTTTATGCTGCCCATTATTTTATAGGATTTCTATCCACTTCTGTTCCCCAGTTGAGGCAATGCTGTGCTCTGAAAAGGAGAAATACAACTTAAGGGCTAAAAATGGCTGTGCTCAGAGGTTAAGCAAGTGCCAAAATGTGCATTTTCCGCCACAATTGTATCCATCTTGCTCCCAACCTGCAACCCGATAGGACCTGCAGCTGGTGTTCTTCTGTGCTGCAAAACTCGAGCTCTTTGTTACCATGAAGCTCATTTCATGCTGTGTGTCCTGCAGCTGTTTTATATGTTCTCCTTGTTAGCAGCTGTTCTTATTCAGTGTGTGGAAGTAAAATTGACGGGGCTTTGTAGCAAAAGCAACATTCCCTCTCCCTCTCAAGCACGTTCTCTATGAAATGCACAGTTGTCGTAACAGCGCTGAGGGGGCAGCATCAAGAAAAATAACCTACTGTCATTTTCTTTCTCTGCAGACAGAAGCATTAAAATGTGTGGCACAGGCCAGCAAGAACCGATCGCTGGCAGATTTTGAAAAGGTGGGTCAGGAGGAAGAGAGAAAGTGGGGACTGGTAGGACGGGACATTCCCCATCTGTTGTGGAAAGTTGTGGGAACTTTTAGATCCTACAGCTGAAACCCTAACAGCAAAGTGTGTGCCAAGTGCAGCCTGACTGAAGCAAACACACTGCCATAGCCACTGGGTTCGGTTCCTGCCGCATCGGGAGCAGGAGCCTGCTTGAAACCAGATTTGGCGTTTTCAGAGGGCCAACTTTGAACCAGTTTCCTGTAATTTTGGTGCTGCAAATCCCACATTGGTCTTTGCAGCTTCCTAAAAGTCTTCCTGAATACAGTGAGAACACTGCAAAGATAAAGGAGAGAGCTGCCACGCCAGGAAACAATTCTGTTGTGCTGTTTTCCTGAGTGAAAGCCGAAGGTTCTGCCTCACCCAGCAGTGTAAGGAGGCGGAATACTCACTGCTGGATGCTTAAAGGCTGGCAGGCTGATGTGACCTCCTGGCCTTTTAGCTAAGTCGTGGGTTTGGATTAACCACTGATACTGTGCTGGGCAGGGAGGGAAGACTGTTTCACTCTGAGAGCCTCAGGATGCCAGTTCCTATCTGCACTATTTGTTCCCATTATGTCTCCTGCAGGCTCTGACAGACTATAAGGTGGAGCTCAGGGACGACCCCATCATAAACACTCACTTGGCTAAGCTCTATGATAACTTATTGGAACAGAATCTGATCAGAGTCATCGAGCCCTTCTCCAGAGTACAGGTAATGATTCCAAAAAGCACCTCAAGGTGCTTGAACCTCCTTCCCCCAGCTGCTGGGGGAGCTGTTGGAGTTGCTCCCATGCAGAACACTTCTTGTTCAGAGTAACTTCTCATACTGCTCAGCACATCCAGAGCTCAAAACTCATCGTTAGCTGAAAAATAAGTAAATGAGTAATGCAAGGTAATGGTAAAGTAATGGCTTTCAGTGGCTCTTACAGGTGGGGATAGAGCTGGAATAATATGAATCTGGGAGGTGAAATGAATTATTTCATGTTGAATAATGAAAGCCATTTCATTATCTGGCTCATGTCTAGTCCATCTTCAGATTGGATATGAAATCTGAAAAAGCTGAAACTGTAAAGAAAAGTAATTTTAGTGCAGAGTGTTGACAGATCCTTTAACTGTTACGTGGAAGAGCCCCATACCTGTGTTGCCTGTCAAAGATGCAGCTACACACTCACTTATCTGTCCTGATCTCTCTCATAGATTGAACACATATCCAGCCTCATCAAGCTCTCAAAGGTAAGAACATTGCTGGAAATCGGTGGGATGTCTTCAGGGCAAAGGAATTGAGAGGTCAAATTGCATTTACCGCCAGGAAACAGATGTAGGATATTAAACCTGGCAGGTCGGCTTCGCAGGAGCTAGAGGCAAACGTCACTCTGGGGAACTGAACCTACCACCGACAGTTTCCAGGGGCCGTTGAACTCCCCTCTAAGGCTTCTCTATAACGTTTCCTTCCCTCGCAAGGGTCCTGTTCCCTTTGCACTCGCTTCCTTGCAGAAGACAGATCTTCCTCTGCTGCAGTAACCCACAATCGCCTCAGTCTACCCTCTTGACCTGCCTTTAATCCTTGTGAGCCTGCTCCAATTGGAATTTCCCTGGGAACATCACGATGCCTGTTGTACAAACTGCTTTAAAGACAATCCAAACAAATTTAAAACTCGGGAGAATCCACTATAGGCTCCAGGCAGTCGCACCCAGAAGTGCTGTTGCCCAGTCCTGTTTCCAAGATCTCCGGGTTAGGAACCACTGGGGGCTCCAGCCCGCACAGTTGTTGAGTCATCTCTCCTCCTTTTCTGTCTGAAGCTCTTCCCTAGCCCAGCCCTTTGTGGTTAGCACCTGTGTAGTCATCTGAGTAAAAGTTGGACTACAAATAGTTAGGACTATGTGCTAAGATAATAGAAGAGGAAGAACTGACTCCCATGGAGTCATCTGACTGGCATTGGGCAGGAGATAGTCTCAATATTGAGTGACTTGCTTACAGTTTGGCCAACACTTGACTGAGTATTTGCAGAACCAACGCTCCAAAACCCCTCATGAGTCATGTGAAATGCCAGATGCACTGGCTTCCATGGAACAGGAGGGAAAAGCTCGCATTAAAAGTTAGGAATTCCTACCATCAGCTTTGGATGATTTGAAACTATCAAAGCAACGTGCAAGGGGAAGCTTTGCTCACATCCTGCCTGCCAGGACCCTTGAATATGAAGTAGTAAAATTCACAATTGTCTGTGTAGTTCAGGAGGCTTTTAATTCTTCTGCTTCGATTGCAGGCTGATGTAGAAAGGAAACTCTCACAGATGATCTTGGACAAGAAATTTCATGGTGAGTCTCTGCATCCTTCAGTCTCGACTCTTGCCACCCGCCGCCAGGTCATGTAGAAGAGAGTTGTGGTTAGTGTCCTCCTCCCCACAGCATCTTTGAGCCCTGGGTTGTCCTCCTGAGGGTACCCTCAGGTGGCAGACAGGCAGCTAGGAAGCTCTGTGCTTCTCAGAGCACAGAGAAGCCACCACGTACCAGAAAGACTCTTCAGAATTTGTGCTTGCTGTTGTCATGAAGGCTGTTCCTATTGCCCTTTCCATCTGTCTCCGTTAAGCTCGAGGAGTGATTTCTCACAGTTAATTCCTTATTTGCCATGACTGCGTCCAAGGCCGGTTGTGAATCTCCTGGTGGGCAGTCTAGCAAAACGTCCTGTTGTGCCCAGAGCGTTCCGGACAGGAATGCTGCTTCATCTTGGTCCCCCATGCAGCACAGCGGATCACTTTGGTTTGGTCTGGGAGCACAGGAGGCTGCTCTGCTGACGAGGCCTCAAGGAAACGGCTCCATTCCTGTTCACATCATCCCTTGAAACCCCCTCGATAGGGCTGAGCAAGTTGAATCGGAGCTCGCTAAGAGATGTGTTGGGTGGAGGATCGCCCAGAGTCCCAACTGCAGCACCCAGCTGGCACCTGGGAATAGTTTAATTGGAAATAGCCCCTTTGCCTTCCGCCGGTGTCCGGAGTGCTGAGCCACGCGCACGGATCCGGAGGAGGGAGCAGGCAGTTGTTAGGGATGGGTGGTCATTAACAGCCTCCTCAATGTGTTTTCAGGATCCCTTTAATTTAGGTAGGTTTCCACTACTGCAGCCTGACCAAATTGCTCAGCTAGGCCAATAAAATGTGTTAGTCCCTTCCAAACGTGGCACTTGGGCGCTTGGCTTTGCCCAGGGGGCCCCTAGGAAGCGCGGGGACCCGGCGGGTGTTTCACTGCTAACCAAAGCTCTGTGTCCCCAGGCATCCTAGACCAAGGCGAGGGAGTCCTGATCATCTTCGACGAACCCCCCGTAGACAAAACTTACGAAGCTGCCCTTGAAACTATTCAGAATATGAGCAAAGTAGTGGATTCGCTCTACAACAAAGCCAAGAAGCTAACATAGGTGAGTGCCCGGGGCTGCAGCCTCTGCCCTCGAGGCTCCTGCTCCTTCCCCTGCATTGACATGGCTCTGTTTTCTCTTGCAGAGTTGAACTTGGTAGCTGTCATTTGGAGAGTGTGTGTGACAGGAGAGTGAAACGTTTGGGAAAATGTTAGGAGACTTTTTTCTTTGTTCTACTTTTCGCTTGGAAAGTTTTTAAACTTCCTCATCCGGTGCATCTTGTATTCCATACGATGCGTGTTCCAGTTTCCATGTAATCTTTACTGGCCGAACTTTGTATCTGGGGGGGAACATTGTTTAAACCAAGAGGGTATTCTAAATAAAAGGAAAAAGGCTTACACTACCTAAACATGTGCTTTCCACTTCCTGAGGGATGCCAGAGAGCTACGCAGGGACAGCAGTTTTGTTACCATTAGGTGCCCAAAACAGTTTGGTTCCTCTCTCCCTCTGCTCTGAAACCAGAGACTTACTGACAGTGTTTAAGCAGCCACATTGATTCCATTTGTACTGAACCAAAAAACCCTAAACGTCCAGACTGCTGGTTGATTTTTCTCAGTCTCGAGGAAGGCCGCTAGTGCCCTTCAAAAGCAGCTCCACAATGATTTTCCTGAAGGCTTTCGGCGCCGAGGAACCCGCCTCACAACTGTCATTGTGCCCTGCTAGCCCGGCCTGAGCCTCTGCAGCCCAAAGCGTAGCAGCCGCCGAGGAGACCCTTGGGCCGGGCTCTAGCAAAGGGAACAGCGCAGGTTTCCCCCGGAGGCCTGTCTTGCATGCTCTTGTTTTAAAATAGACTAGATTTTAACTGTTTGCAGCCCCGTCCCTGCCGCGCAGTGGCAGGAGGAGCGGCAGGAGCCTCCCCGGGGCTCCCAGCGCTCCGGAGGGTGCGCGACGGCCCTGGCCTGCCCGGCACTGCCCTCCTCTCCGTGCCCAGGCGGCAGCACGGGGCGCTCCAGCATGTGTCATTTGATGGTGAGATTTCTAGCTAGGTTTTAATGCCATTTGGGCAGTGTAAGCTTCTGCGTCTCTGTCCTGCTCATCTTTGAGTTTTTCTTTTCTTTCCTCTCTGTCTCCCTTTTCTCTCTCCCTCTCCACCTTTTCTTACTAAATTTATATTTTATAAACGGATTCTGTTTTCTCAAGGAATACTTTGCCTTCACACTGAATCTTTAGACTGGCTGATTTTTTCTTTTCCTGCTTTCCATTCACGTTTGAACCTTCTCCGACATTTTTAATTATTTTCTTTTGAAACTTTGCATCTCATCCAGTCAGTCACTGTTTGGGTTTTTGGCACCATCAATATCAAATGTACAAACGGTTCTTGCTAACCAACACCACGTATATCTGATGTTCAGATGAGTTCCAATAAAATAATTTTTTTTTCAAAATCTGCCTGCTGTCTTTGGCTCTGGAGGCAGCTGGTGTGTGTCCCTGGGGCAGTTTCTCTTCTCCACACGTGCAGGCGTCCTACAGTGGGAACCTCTCATCTCTTTGGCCTCCTCAAAAGCATCTATGGTGACAAGGTGACATTTTGGAGGCACTAAGTGTGAGAGATCCAGCTTTAAGCAGCATCACAAAAGCTTCACGGACAGTTCCCCGTTCCCAACACAGCAAACGTAAATGATGTTTAATCTGTGTTTCTTTTGGTTATTACAGTGAAGGGATGAATTAGAGCTGGCCTGATGGACCTCTAGCCATCAAGAAACGGGCTGTAATTCCTATCGGATGGAGTGCCAAGCTATGGAGGTGCCAGTGGGGGTTTATTAGTGTTTTCTGTTCAACCAGCCCAAAACCTGTAGATTTCTTGGGGTCAAACATGTGCATCCCGATGTAGCGTCTGCTTGAGCCAACACAGGTTTTCTAGAAAGCAGTCGAGTCCTTAAATGATGACCTCAAGAGATGGAAAAGTCTGGCACACTGCTGGATAAGCTGCATGGTGGAGGTAGAGGCCACTTCTCGAGGTAAAAAGCAGAAGGACATTTGATTTTGGGGGCAGTATCTGCCCGTTTCTGTTGTGATTCAGGTCTGGTACAAGCTCTTGCTGCACCTTTTCCACTAGAGCTCTAAGCTGCCCTAAAACCAAAAGCCTTGTAGGTTTTCAATCTAAACCTTGTAGGTTTTCAAAGCTGCTCCAGCCAGTTCAGGCGCCTTAACCAGCGTTTTCCCTGGCAGTCCTTCACAGAGGATATGAATCTGTGCTTGAGGTTGCTAATGCTAGGTGATTTGGTGGAAATTAATTCATGGAAATAGTGCCCTGGGCACCAGGAGCAAGAAGGTCTAATTGCCGCTTCTCAAAAGATCGGAAAACTATTAGGAACCCTGAACCAGCAGCTAAGGGAACCGGCAAAATCTCTTTGCCAGGGCCAAGAGACTTGGACCTGGAGCCATAAAGTGCCAGCCGGGCCGTGGCGATGCCGCCCTCGACTTTGGCCACCTTGGGCCTGGGGGAAGCGTTTGGGGAGGGTTAATCACATGTTGAGGCCGAGGAAAGCCAGGACTTGGGGATTCTCTGAGGTGTCCATGTGCCTGTAGTTTGAGTCCAAGTGGAGAAAAAGGGGGGCCAAAAAAGCCCTGATGTTGGGGCTTGTTAAACCTCCTTGGCTTGGTCCTCAAACCGCTTAGCTCAAAAAGCAGAATTTTAGGCAAAGACCAGTTTCCTGCTCCCCGGCACCGTGGCGCGTGTCTGATGAAGGGATTTCTTGGTGCCCACAGGATCTGCAGGTGCCGGGGGAGATTTGCCACCCACCAGGGCAGTTTTGGGGCAGTGTGAGCCCTGCCGTCCCGCACTGCACGGGAGCTTCGCGTCTCATGGGGGCCGGGACCGCGGCTCAGCGGCCTCCCAGGCTGCCCTTGTGTGCGGAGCCATCCCTGGAGCGGCGTCCCGGATCTGCTGCCTGTGTCGGCCTCGTGGATGGACGGTGAGGGCACAGCCAGTCCTGGTGTCACTGGGATGGATGGTGAGGGGCACAACCAGTGCCACTGTCACTGGGGTGGATGGCAAGGGGCACAACCTGTCATAGTGTCATGGGATGGACAGCAAGGGGCACAGCCAGTCCTGGTGTCACTGGGATGAATGGTGAGGGCACAGGCAGTGCCGGTGTCACTGGGATGGACGGTGAGGGGCACAGCCTGTGCCGGTGTCCCTGGGATGGACACACAGCAAGGGGCACAGCCGGTCCTGGTGTCACCAGGATGGACGGTGAGGGCACAGCCGATGGCGCCAGCACCCGGAGGGGGCTCCCGGTCCCACTGGGATGGCGGGGCCGGCAGGACCTGGTCCAGGGGTCGGCCCTGTGTCCACCCGGTCCATTCGGCTCCGCGGGGCCCAGTCCAGGCTCAGCCCTGGGAGGTGGTGGGGGGCGGGGCCAAGGGGACGGGGGCGGGGCCAGGACTGCATCGGCTGGATGGGCGGGGCCTCATAGGGGCGGGGCCAGGAACGCTCGGGGGCGGGCCTTCGTGATTGGAGGAGAGGCTTCATTGTTCGGGGGCGTGTCCGAGGCGTTCGGGGGCGTGTCCTTAAGAGCCGTTGTGGGCGTGTCTCCAGTGCCGCTAGGGGCGCGTCCGCGGCGGTCGGAGGCGAGTCCGCGGCTCTTGGGGGCGTGTCCTCAGCTGTTGGAGGCGTGGCCTCAGCTCTTGTGGGTGTGTCCGCAGCGGAGAGAGGCGAGTCCGCGGCCGTTGGGGCGTGTCCGCGGCCGTTGGGGGCGTCTCCTCGGCCGTTGGGGCGTGTCCTCGGCCGTTGGGGCGTGTCCGCGGCCGTTGGGGCGTGTCCGCGGCCGTTGGGGGCGTGTCCTCGGCCGTTGGGGGCGTGTCCTCGGCCGTTGGGGGCGTGTCCGCGGCCGTTGGGGGCGTGTCCTCGGCCGTTGGGAAGTGTCCGCGGCCGTTGGGGCGTGTCCGCGGCCGTTGGGGGCCTGGCCGTAGCGGTTAGAGGCGAGTCCTCTGCCGTTGAGGGCGAGTCCACCGGCCGTAAGGACCGTGTCCTCGGCCGTTGGGGGCGAGTTCGTGGCCGTAAGGGGCGAGTCCGCGGCCATTGGAGGCGAGTCCCTGGCCGTTAGGGGCGTGGCCTCGGCAGTTAGGGGCGTGTCCCCAGCCGTAAGGGCCGTGTCCCTGGTCGTTGGGGGCGAGTCCTCGGCCGTTGGGGGCGAGTCCTCGGCCGTTAGGGGCGTGTCCCCGGCCGTTGGGGGCGAGTCCTCGGCCGTTAGGGACGTGACCTCGGCGGTTAGGGGAGTGTCCGCGGCCGTTGGGGGCGTGACCCCCGGCCGTTAGGGGCGAGTCGCCGGCAGTTGGAGGCGAGTCCGCCAGCCGTTAGGGGCGTGTCCTCGGCCGTTAGGGGCGTGTCCTCAGTCTTTGGGGGCCAGCCCGCCGGCCGTTGGGGG
>JAUBOD010000305.1:249423-260080 GCA_032353885.1 Nothura maculosa
AAGGTGCATGAGCAGCTCCGGTGAGCTCGGAGCATGGGAATAAAAGCATTGCAGGGGCCCTGTGCAGAAGCACCGCGGCCGCTAGTGCTCACGGCTGGTGGGGAGCAAAGCTCTGAGCTCATTAGGGTGCTGGGGCTCGGAATAGAAGTTCTCCCACGCGGACACATGCACTGGTGGCAAAGGTGACACCGCCGGATCAACAGAGCAGCTCACATTAAATTAAGAAATAACAAAGGCATCTCGGCACGTTCTTGCCATGTCCTGTTCCTGCTCTGTTTTGCAGACCGTCAGTAGGTTCCAGGAGCAACAAGAGGGAAGTGTCATGTTGGGCTGTTTGTGGACGGCTCCATGTGGGTGGGATGGAAATCCATCCCAATCCCATCCATGTGGGAGTGGTTTGGAAAAAAGGTTGTGTTGTTCGAATTCTGCATGTTTTTGGCCAAAAGCGGAGGAGTTTGCTCTGAAGGTGACTCACACGTGCCAGCGCCTTTTACCTCTCGCCTAGATCTGCGGCTTAAACCATTAATCCGGTTCCTGAGAGCGGCAGCAATCACAGCTTGGGATTCACAACCCGCAGGGGCTGCGGTGCCCACACAACATCGTCACCTGCTCCAATCAATTCTCTGTTCTCCAGTTATTTTAAGTGCAACAAAAGTTTTGGAGAGGCCTTTTTCACCCGGTTGTCTGCTCTGGAGGACTCAACCATAGCGTATTTTGCAAAACTGGCGTGTCAAAGTTATGAGTTTCAGTCCTCAGCCACAATGAGAGCAAAAGCAGAGCCTCAGCTTCTTCCTATGGTGACATCCAGGATACAGCTAGAAGAAGTGGCCTTCCAGTGCCATATAAACGTGATCTGAGAGATTTCTGCCTTCGTTTCTATATTAGATACCTTTGATGGTGCCGCTCTTGGATGCCCAAGGATGCAGGGATGTGGGAGCAGGGATGATGCTTTCTTGGGAGGTCCAACTATGCCAGGAACCTCCTGAAACTAAAGCAGCTTAAAACAAGCATCAGATCCCACCAAGCAAGGCAGCATTAAAGGAGGGTGATGGATACACCAGGGCCAGGCACGTAACGAGTCAACGTGATCCAGGACACGGATGTCTCAATAGCTCCATCATGAGCTAATATAAAGGAGAGGGCAGGGCACAGAGGTGACCATGCCAACCATCCATGTTGTCCTTTGGACTGTTGGTGTCCCCACGTGTCATCAGCTGGGTGCCCGAGGCTGCCTCTATCCAAAGGATGATGTTGGAGCAGGTTGACCACCAGTGGCCCAACCAACTTGCACTAAGCTTCTCCAGAAGCAACCATTTCTGAAGCCTTGGGAACCTTGGGTTTTAGTATCTCAACCCAGAATGGATAAGTGATAAGAGTGACTGGTTGGTCATCCAGGAAATCATTAATAAAAGAGAGAGAGAAGATGCCGAGGAGGTGTTTAGAAAGAGGGATGTGATTTTGGACTCCTATGTCATCTCCAAGGACCGGCCATGGGCAGATCTGCCCAACAGAACATGACCAGCTCATCCACCAGGAGGTCAGGATCAG
This sequence comes from Nothura maculosa, assembly GCA_032353885.1. Lineage (NCBI taxonomy): Eukaryota > Metazoa > Chordata > Aves > Tinamiformes > Tinamidae > Nothura > Nothura maculosa. The sequence goes on from JAUBOD010000305.1 coordinate 250,972, forward strand.
CCACCAGCTCCATGGCAAGAAAACCAAGCCAAAACATACAACCCTACACCTCAACGATGGAAGGCGGCCAAGCTTTCTACCTTTCAAGTTGAATGATTTCTGAAACTACCACATTTCCCCTGTCATATTTCTATAATACTGGGGACTCCTGAGGCCCTACGAGATACCAAGAAAGCTTCTAGGAACCAGAACTTTAAGAGAAAATGATCTGCACAGGAGGGCAAAATGATAGGAGGGATTTTTGGCAGACTGTGCATGGAGGGAGATGGGGGCAACTGATTCACAGCTCTTATTTCAGCAACATTTGCTGATGGTGATCCCAGCATCTCAATACTCCTGCTAAAAGGAGGGATGTGAAGCACCAGTCCCAAATGAAGAACCTCGACACTTCTGCTCTGCTTTGTTCTCTCCTCTTTACGCACTGGGATGTTAGCGCAACCCACATAGATGGAAGAAATATAGCTAGGAAGAAAAGACAACAACGTCTCATTTTAACACGTGACCTACTTCTGCTTTTGCTTTGCCTGCCTGGCTCAATAAGAAGTTTGGATTTACTGAAATAGCTGAAATATCCCCACTGAAGCATGTCTAGATGCTCTTCCCATGGCCAAGCCAGCGGGAGAAAAAGGTGCATCCACACAAAAGATTCTTCCATGTACAGAAACAAAATCATTTGAGGAGGAAACACATGGGGCTCACCCATCTTGGCTGATTCCCAACTTGATTCAGCACTTGCATTTTCACCACCCCTGCCTGAACCACAAACCCCAAGCTCCATCCAACGCTACTTGCGGCTGCCAAGCAAGCCCCAAACCCATCACTTTGCAGGGAGACTCATCCCTATTCCACAATTGCGCATTTCCGAGCCCAAATCAGCAGATTTCTCCATGGCCCTGACAATTTCGCCACCCCAACCTCAGTCCTGCCCAGCCTAACCCCATTAACCCACCCCCTTTGGCAGGCTCAGGCGCTCGGTGTGCATTTATCTTGCTGCAGTCATTCCAGCGCATCCAAACGTCCCCCCTGCCCCGGTTTCCAATCAGCTTCCATCCTCCTCCGGGCTTCCCGGAGTTAAAGCTCTGCTCTCCGTGATAAATGGGAAAAGGGAGATGTAAATGGTGAGGAAAAGCTGAACTGCAAGGCAAACGCTTCCACCGGTGATGGATGAACCCTTTGTTCCAAGGCTATCACATCATTTCAAGAGGTTTCCTACACCATGGCTAAAGAGCTGGTGCAGTGGCAAGATAAGAAGCCACCACAGTGAAATAATCCCCGATGAAAGACGCCTTTTTAAGCCATGCTCTGCAGTTTAAGCCACGCTCTAGAAGCACCACAACAGCACGTGGATGTCTCTGCTCAATACCTGCCTTGTAAGAAAGTCCTCCACCAACCTGAACCATTTCCAACGCTCACCCATGTAACAAGCCCTCAATATTTGTCGCTCTAATCCAAAAGCCTTGGAGCATCCTGCTTTTTGGGGCACAATTTCTTTTTTTTCCCCACATGCTACAGGAGTAGCTGAGGAGAGTTTTTAATAAACAGAAACAACCTGTTTTTAATTTTGTTTTCTTTTGCAAAACAGGTTTCTTCTGAATCTCGTGATTCCTCATTCTGGCAGCAATTGAGCAAACCCGTCTCCTTCCCCTCTGTGGCTGCTGAGCTTCTCCTTTCCACCTTCAGCCCCGGGCCACAGAGAAAATACTAGTAAAACAGCCCATTCCATCGGGGCTATTAATACAACAGCACAATCCGGTGGCTCCAAGGAAGGAGATGGAGGGGGGACCTCAGAGACAGTCAGCACGTGTCACTGGACAGCAGCGCTTGGGTACCAGACTCAAAGCCCACCAGGAAAAGTGCAAGAATCCAAAGGACTATGGGGAAGGTGGAAAGGGTTAAAGCTCCTTCCAACCCTTCCAAGAAGGAAAGGGTTAATGCTCCTTCCCAATCTCTCCTGCTCTTACCAAGACAAGGCAGTCAATGACATCTCGGCTTAAGGCAAGGGCTCTGTAACAAACAATATTCTGTGTTATCAGGTGAATTTATGTAACTCGGCCAAGGGATTAGGGTAGAGGAGTTGAAAAGCTGGTCTAATCTCAAGGTCGATGAGTCCTGTGACCAGGTGAAATGAGGTAGTGCTCCAACTTGCTGGATTTTTCACTTGTTCCTTACATCCAAACCAATTCCCAGTTCTGACCTGATTGAGGGCAAGGGCCCTGACTAAACCCTCTCAACCACGACACTACCCAAAGGATTGCACTGAATGATGCAGAGCAGGACTGCAGATGGATGGTTGGGCAGATCTATGGATCTCACCTGGTTTCGACCACCTGAACAGACACCAACCCAGCGGTGCTGAGCGCCGTGTCACGGAGCTGGGTCTGCCAGCGCTCGGCAGCACCAGGATGAGCCGTGCAGGTGGGATGGGAGTGGGAGGCCCTGCCCTTCCGCAGGAAACCGGATCGGGCCCTTATCTCAGTCTCTCGTTTTCCCTTACACGAGCAGTACATCCGAACCCTAAACGCTCCAGATGTGCTCCAGAGATAGCGCCCACCTGAGCGCCGTGACGGGAGCCGCTCGATGGGGCAACGTGTCCCATTGACGCAACGCTGTGGCCGGGGCTCACAAAGCCGGGAGGCGCCTGGGACGTGCCCAGGAGCTGCTGTTGTTGTGAATACATTTCAAGCTGTTGAATGCTCTATAATCCCCAAATAAAGTTGGAGGGGACAGAGGAGAACCCAGCTGCTTTTGGTACTAAAAAGAGGAGTCGATGGGGAGTTGGGGGACCTGCGAAGCGCCGCAGCTCCGGCGCGCTCCGCTCCGGGCGCGAGTTGCGCTCCAGCCCTCGCTGCCGTTGGGGTCTCCAGGCTCCCTTGCTGCGGCTGCGGAGCCGCCAGGGCTGGCAAGGGGCTCAGGCTGCAAAGCAGCCCTGGATCCGCGGCGGCTCCGTATCCGCTTCCGCAGGGGAAGCCGCAGGCCGAGCCCACAGGCGCGCGAGTGAGCGCTCACTGGCTCCAAACAGCCCTCCTGCTGCTGCGCTTTTCTCGTGCCTGCATGCAGGACACCGAGGCTCATTATTATCAGCTCTTCTGACTGCATTAAGGAATAGCTGCTTGTTTTTTTCTAGCCACATTTCCAGACGGAAAAGCCGAAGGGCGGGCGACGAGTGGCTGCAATGCCGACCACGGCTCCAAGAGCTTCTCCAATTCACCTGCTGGGTGCAAGGCTGGAGCAGGAGGGAGAATAACCCCCCAGGGGCTTTGTACTTGACTTGTGACTTTTCTTACAAAAACTTGAATTTTTGGAAAGCGTCGCTGTTACCAAAGCCACCCTCAATCACACCTTGATTTTCGCTGCCAAATCAACTCAGCTCGGGTTTGCGGGTGTTTCTGGCTAGAAAGGGGAAGAAAAAAACATGGAATGGGTTTCCACCTTTCCTGGGCTGCCAGCGCCATAATCCCTGCTTTCCAGGGAATATAATAACAATAATATCAGAATTACTAATAAATTAAAATACTTTAATATCCACTTTGTGCAGCTCTAATCAAAACTGTCCCCAGTGGAGGAGACAACAGATTTTGGTCTTCACTGGCCACACTGGTTTTATTTGCAAGCATCATTTTGCTCGAATATAGCAAGGGAGGATAGGGGGCACAGGGTTTTTCTTCACTTGAAGGCAAAGTTTATAAAAATGCAAAAAAAAAAGCATAAAAATGCATTTTTAAGGAGGGGAGCACAGAGCTCAGGGCTATCCCTTCTCTCAAATCTTCCATGAAGATGGAACACAAGGGAAGCCAGCGAATACTCTGCATTTCCACTCCAAAATACACAAAGAATTAGATGCAATGACATGAAAAGAAAAGAATTCTAGCTGCCAGCTTAAAATGCAAGCAAAAAATATGAGAAACAGTGAGTCTGGATCCTGCTAGTCCAAGTGCTTTCTGCTCTGGAGGGCTGTAAAAGCTGTTGGCATCCAAGACGCAGCTGCAATTTTCAATTCAAATTCAAAATATCCCATTTAGAGTGAGCTGAATGCGAAATTTTTGAATGAAATTCTCCAGCCTTATGCTCCAGACTGAAGCCTGAGGTTGGGGAGGGGGAAAAAAAAGAAGAAAAAAAAGGCAATTAAAACTGACTTCAAAGTATTTATCCTGTCTAAGCTTAAAGCAGTGTTTTAATAACAGGCTTGTTTGCCAAGAGCTGCACGGCTCCAGCGGACGGACGCGCGCCGGAGCCGGCCGGGAAAGCCGGCCCACCTGCCCGTAATAAATTGTCTTGGAGCTTTCATTTGCTAAATTGCTTTGGAGAGAAGCAGCTTTCTTGGACCTGCCACATAATGAGAGGGCTCCATAATTCTTGTCCAACCGGCCAAACAGAGCTGAATTTTGCTTGGAAATGGCAGCGAAAGGCTCCAGTGGAGGCACTTTTTATAATTGCAGCGCAGCCCAAGTGGAGGAGCTGGCTTATTTTTAGCAAGGTAGAGCTCTCATGGCTTAAAATATTTAGTTAAAAAGCCAGCTATAAAAATAGGATGTTTCTATAGGTGCAAATACATCCATCGTGTCTTCTCTAGCACTGGTCAGCAAGGGAGAGGGAAATATTGGAGGTGGGAAAAAGGAGAGCGGGGTTTATACTGATTTACAGATGCCTTAAGCACCTGCACAGCTCGGATGGAAAATTGTGGTCCTCTATGCACTGCACCACGCCGCTGCACTGATTTACAGCCGTGGTTCACGCCTGGCAACGTGGTTTGCAAAGCAAGTTTTCTTTTTTTTGCTTTAAAATGCAGGGAAAACAAGCAAATTAATGGCACAACCTGGATTTGGGATGCAGGGCTGTGAGGAAGGTGGGTGGTGAAGGTTTATTGGGTGTCACAGATTAAAATGAGGCTAAAAATAAGAGCAAACCCAGTGCGGCGCAGCCCTCCTCCTCCTCCTCCTCCTCCTCCTCCTCCTCCTCCTGCTGCCGCGCAGCCATTTTGGCGGCCGCTCTCCGCAGGCACTGAATCCCGGGAGCCGCCGTCGCCATGGGAACGACGCCGGGATGCAGGATGCTCCGGCTGGAGCGGGATACCCCCCCCCCCGCAGTGTACAAAGCAGAGCCATTTCAGCACCGCGCACACCTGTATTCCCAGTGCCCTTTATGGTTCCCCTTGGTGCCCGCTGCCCCTTCCCTGCCCTTCTTGCTGCCTCCTGCCCAGGCGGTCCCTGGAGAGGTGGAAGGAAGGGATCCCATTGGGGCGGGGTGCCCATCCGAGGGGGCACCCACAGGTGCCCACCCACAGGTGCCCATCCGAGGGGGCAGCTTCCCGGTGGTGCCCGGATCCCCTCCTAGCACGTAGGATTAAAATATCAATGGAAAATATGGATGCTTTAACAAAGAAAGGAAAATCAGCCTCAATTTGCATCCCCAGGTGATGGGTATCATCACCTACATCAATATAAATATGCCACGGCGGGCAAGGACAAGTGGTAGAGCATGAAAAAGGCTCTGGGATAGGCAGGGAATGTGGAAAGGGCATCACCAGGGTGCAGGGCAGGGAGGGTGGAAACCTCCCCACACAAACCTGCGCCCGGCTGCACCTCTGCACAGTGCAACGTGCAGGACGAGCGTCGGCATCGGAGCGAACCCGGCGCCGCCTCCGCCCTCCCCACCGCTCTTTGTGCTCCCAGCCCCGCGCCTGAGTCACGCCAGAACAGAACGGCCTTTCTTTGCACATGGACCTTCCCAGTGCACGCGGTTACACAGTGTGCTCTCCTCCCCAGCGCTCCCTGCATCGCCTTCTTCCCCTTTTGATCCCCCCCTTCCTTTTATTCTTAGCGCCGTTTCCATGCAGTTTCTGGCCGAAAGGCACATTATGGGAAAGAAAAGCATTAAATATAGCCAGGAAGGTTGGCGGGGTTTTTTTGCTCCGTGTTTATTACTCGATGCATTTAATTGCCGGCATGGTGAGGATCAAAGGGAGGGAGCTGGGCATCTCCTGGGCATGATCCGATGTGCGACTTCCCTGCTTGCCCTCATTAACCCAATTCCCTTGAGCTCCCGGCGCGGACGCAACGTCGTGGGCAGCAAAAGCCCCCAGGGGCCACAAGGGCCCTGGGTTCCCCCAGGCTCCGGGTGAAGCATCGGAGACGCTGCATGGAGAAACGAGCCTTGGTTGAACCCTTGGGGAGAAGAAATGGGGCATTTCAATAAGTTTTACTGATATTTTGGGTGACCAGCAATGATAGTGACGATGCTTCATGCATGAAGATGCTCCATGCAGGGAGGCTGCGGCTTTCACAAGGGTTTGCTGAAGACCTGGACGCAGACAACCAGGAAACTGAGTGCATGATCAAAGCGCCCTGAGGAAAATGGAAACATTTCCAATGGAATTTCATTGGGAAAAAAAAGAAACGGACAAAACGGGTTTGGACACAGATTTTAGAGCTCAGGAGCACCCGGTATTACCCCATACGGCAGCGTGGGATGAGAGCGGAGAGCCCAGGATGCTCCGATGTTGGAGAAAGGGCAGCAGCACAGCAGGGATCCAGCCTGCTGTGATCACCTCCCCTGGACCGTCCCCTCTGTTCAAATACTTCAAGCTCCCATTTAGTTGGCTTAAGAGAACAGTCATGGCTTGGGACTTCATTCACACTCCATGGATATTCCGGGATATTCCAAGCACATCATGGGTACTCCAGCCTGGCCAAGCACCCAGGGAAACAGTGATGAGGATGGTGGAGGTGCAGACGAGCCAACAAACACAGCAACACAACAACCCAGGGGCTTCCATTGGCCTCAATCCATCTCTGAGCTCAAATTCATTTCTTAAGGCTGGGAACAAAGAGAAATCTTCCCCCAAACAGTTGTCCTTCAAGCCACCAAGCTGAATGCCAACGTCCCCAAGGCGGGTAGGATACCCCTGAAAACCAGATATAAACAGGTTGCAAGATGCAAGAAAATTAAGGAGCGATCCAGAACCTAACGGGGGGAAATGCAGCTCAGTCTCCCATGTGAATTCAAGTGACTCTAAAGGAATTCCTTCCAGAAAAGCTTTCCAGGAGAATCAAGCATCTTTTGAAGCCAGGTTGACAGGCACAAAGCTCTTCCCTAGCTGGTTTGCTAAGGATTTAAAAAAAATCCCTGAAAACCAAACCACAACCCAGCAAATCAGGTCAGTGTTGGCCATTCCACCACGTCACCCTCTATATTTAGTTATAACTACCAGCATCGAGCAAAGCGAATACCACAGGACGCCTGATCATTGCTGACACAGGTGTCAAGCGAGCCGGCAGCCCTCGAGGAAGGACCTAACATGTCATTGAGCTTGGAGACAGCGAGACAGCAAAATTAGCATCTTCAGCATGTTCCTAATTTTGCTTTTCTCTATGTAAATACGAACCAAATGTCTTCACAGCTCCACCACCCTTAACCACTCCGCAAGTTGCTCCAGGGATGATGAGAACACCTGGGACCTGGTGGTCACCAGCCCAAGGAGGTGGCAATAAGAGTTGAGTTTTCACTGGAACCTAATTAATGCAACCAGATGTCGCAGACATCATAACTACAAAGCACTTCCAATCTACTTAATGCCAACATGTGGCATAGGGAGCTCTGGGCAACGTGTCACCAGTGCCCAGGGACAGACGAGGTGCTGCTCCACCTGGTCCTCCTGCACGTCCCCACCTCGCCTCCGGCCTCGCTCTCCTGCAGGACATGCAGGTCCCAACGCCCAGAGAGGTGGATTTTCCTGCTGAGCTGCCTCAGCCAGCTGGCTGCCTTCACAGAAGCGTCGCTGGATTTACTTTTCCAGCTTAATACGTGCACAAGGAAAACAGAGCTGATGCCCCAGTGCAGAGAGGAGTCACCGGCGCTCGTCGCTGCTGGGGAAATTACTCAGCTACCTGCAGCCGCCGTGGCTCGAGTCCCGCCGGCGGGAGCTCCTGGGTCATCACTCACTGTCAAACGTGATGTGACATGTCCCCAGCATCCGCAGGTTCCAAAGTGCTCAGCAAGGCAGTGCGGGGCCAAGGTGGGCACGTCAGGTCTATCCATTCACGCTTTAGTCACGCTAAGGTGTGAGCGCCGGGCTGCCCTCTGCTTCCTTCCAAGTGCCGTCCCCGCTCTGTGTTGGTTTCCATGAGCTCAGCTGCTTAGACTTGCAAGCTACGGTCCTGGTGCAATCACCAGAGAGGCACAAGAGGATTATTAGCATGCAAAACTCTTTGCATAGCTCCTTATAATGAAGCAAATTAATTCCATCCTAAGCCAAACTGGGGATGGGCGTGCGGCTCCCGCTGCAGACATGCAGCTGCAGTGAATGCCGGAGCTGAGGAAAGCTTGGGAAAATCCCACGTGCACCCAAAGCAACATCACTTAAAACTAGCCCAGATTCCCTCCACTTGGATTGAAAGATGGATTTAGGATTCCTAACCATAAGAATCTGCGATCACTTTAGACACCCTGAGGTGCATCCCCTGCCTCAATGTGCCTCTCCAGCACCGCACAAGCCTCATTCAGGTTCTGCATCCTACCCACCAACCCCATGGATATCATCTCACATGTCCCATGGGACATGGAAAGCACCACTGAAGACCTGCCCTTTGACAACCGAACCCCGTCGTCACCCACCAGCTCCACCTAAACCCACTTCAAGCTTCAGTGACGGTGTCCAGCAGTGGGACTCACCCGCTGTTGACTAAGAGGGGAAACCTAAGATATGCTTGTGCATCACTCCCCAACTGCCGTGCTTGGCAAGGCAGCACAGGGCCCTCGCTTGCTCTCGGGGTGACCGCTTTATGATTAAGCGCTTTACTCACCCAGTTCTCCCTTCTCTTGGAGGAAGCGATACTGCCCGGCGTTGGCTCCGGAGCACCGAGCTCCTACCATCAAGCCCTCATCGTCTAACTGCCTTGTGAGGGGAAAGATTGCAGCGGTCCAGGGGCACCGCGTTCAGGCACCGGAAGATCCTTCCTTTGCCCTTTTCTGTTTTTATAAAAAAAAATCCATTCGGCAGCTGCTGCAGTGTCCTGCATTGGCTGGAGGACACCCACAAAAGCATTTTTTCTGCTTCCATTAAAACCACGGAGCAAGTTGCTCTACATGTACAGGACTGACCACACCTGCAGGG
>JAUBOD010000305.1:270010-286300 GCA_032353885.1 Nothura maculosa
GAGCCCCTGAGACCCTGGCCAGGCCCGGGATCAGCACGTGGAGCCCCTGAGACCCTGGCCAGGCCCGGGATCAGCACGTGGAGCCCCTGAGACCCTGGCCAGGCCCGGGATCAGCACACGGAGCCCCTGAAACCCTGGCCAGGCCCAGGATCAGCACGTGGAGCCCCTGAGACCCCAGCCAGGTCTGGGATCAGCACGTGGAGCCCCTGAGACCCTGGCCAGGTCTGGGATCAGCAGGATGAGAGGAATTCGTGTGCTGGCCACTGGAGAGCATCAGGTCTCCTTGGGTGAAGCACAACTTTAAGGTACATTAATAAGCTCAAAAGGTTGGGCTGACCAGTCCAGAAACCCTTTAAGGGCTCAAGGACCCAAGAGCAACTTGAGTGTAAGAGATGGGCAGGACGATAACTCCTTTCCTGGCTGATATTCTCACCCTTTATGTCCATCCTCACTCCTACAAGAAACCAAATCAAGTTTAAGGACAATCAAGCCTTTGAATCATTTTAAGGAAGTTTTAACCTAGCAGGGAAAGAGTTGCATTGCAAAATCTTAGCTCTTAAGTGCATAAAAATTGCATAGTACCTTCAAACAGCAAGAGCACCACTCCTCCAAGGCAGCCACCAGAATAAAATGTCTAAAAATAGTTCCTCCAAATGTTGTTTTCTATAGCATGAGAATTTCCTGAAAATTCCCCACATTGCCAACCTGAGATGTGCCAGCAAATCTCCAGCTCCAAGACTTTGGAAAAAATAAAGAACTCAAGGTCCAGAACAAGAAGGTCTAAACATCCTAAGGTGTCACCTGCTAACCTTTCTTACAAGGCAATACTAGTCGTCACAGACATTTACACAGCTTTATTACCCAGGTAATATAGCCTTGGAGCTCCCACACTCAACTTCCAGGCTCTGCGTTCCTGCTGGATCCTTGTGTACCCTGTGGAAGCTGTCTTCCGATGAGCCCGCAGGACAAGCCCAGCCCTTGTCATGGGACACTCACGGCTAATCCCCTAGGACGGAGGAATTCCCACTGCACCTGCCAACCACGGGGCAGCTAATCCCATCTGCTTCCCAGGATTTGGGCATGTGGAGGAAATTGAAGCTGTCTGAACACAAGGCTATTCCTGTCCATGGAGATTTCCAGGGATCGCTTTGATGTGGGAAAGCCTCACGTTGAGGGGTTCGGAAACCTGAACACCTGCAAGAGGCACAACTACTTCTCTAGTGTGAATGGATACAAGTAAGGCATTATTTTTTGTGCTAAAAATGGCATTTCTAAATCAGTATAAGAAAGTAAAAAATCCCTAATTTATATTCTTGCAGGAAATTCACAATATTTTATACAGATGGCCACATAATATACTTTCCTATTTAGGTATATATTCATGCCTCTCGCTGAGCTAACTGCATACCATAGGTTACACTGCCTGAGCCAAAGCAACAGCGAAACAGGGTGAAAATAAAGGATCTGGAGTGTAAGCAACAAAGATTTTTGTGATTTCATAGCTCTCTCCAACATTAAAGACTCGTTAAGGCACTAAAGAATATCTGAATATTCTCAATACTCAAAATATGTCAAATACGTCAAAGAGCTACTGCAGGATTCTATAAATTAAGTGTTTCTCTCCAGGATATGCTCCCATAATCTTCTGATCCTTCAAGAGCAGGTACACTTGCAAATTAAGCTATATTTAGGTAAAGGAGGGGAAAAAGGGAAGGTTGGTTTCTGTTGCTTTTCAGCACTGAATTTCTCAAAACAGGGTGTTTTGATGTTGAGAATTCATTTCTGATGAATTTAACACTCATGCCCAACTGCAGTGTCAAATGCCAATTTTACATTCAAGCAGTGAGAAGTGGCTGAACTGGCTCCCTCTTCTTGAGCTAATGAAAAACAAAACACAGTTACCCAACACAGTCCCAATCCAGCCTCACTATCCTGCCTCTTGCAGATCCATATGAATATTTATCTATAAAGTCTCCTCTTTACTGGTCACAAAGCAAGACACCAAAGGTGTGTCCATCCTGTTGGCCATTTCTATAGCAGTTATTTTCAATGCTCTCACTGCTGTGGACAGTCCCAAACTCACTGCATGCTGTAAAGTTCATTATTGCTAGTTCAGCTACAGTTACAACAAGCTCAATGCACTTCAGTTCTGTCCATCATGAAGAGCTTTTGCACTGTGATCTGCAAGAGAAGACGATGTGCAAAGAAACAGAGGTGACACTTGGCAGCTCAAGCACTGAATGATCCACTGATATTGGAGGTAGGGCAAATAGAAATTGAGAGAACAGCTGCATTTTTACATTACACATTAGTCTGACTGCAAAAAGCATTGATGAAACATTGTTCCACGCTACGAACACATACTCAGTGATGTTCTTCAAATCCCCATGTTCCAACACGCGTGCACAAGGAAGGCAGAAGAGTCAACCAAACTGCAATTGTTCAAAGGGATATCCCCAAAATACAAGGAAAAAGTGTTGCTCCAGTAGCCAAACAACATAGTGAGCACTGATAAAACTCTGGCATCTCAAGGTGAAGCTAGATTGAGTTTTCAAAGAAAGTCAAACCCAACACTGACCTCTTGAAGTGGCTTGCCAGGACCCCTACCAGCTCACCAATCCTGCTGTCATTAGGGGGCTGCTTGCTGAGGAGACAGACGATGAGATCTTTGTTGTCCTTGGTGTGGAAGACCACGAGCTGGTCCTTCCCATTGGAGACACTCAATCCTATCAACTGCAAAGAGAAAGCAAGAGCACTCTTACATACGCTGTTGCATCTCTGCTACTCGACAGACTCATTCTTGCAAAGGAGGCTTTCTCCTCCAACATGCCACACTATATCTCAACTTCTACTGCCCCTAAAAGCCATGGTCAAGGGAATGGCAATGCTCCCAAAAGCAGGAAGAGTGGGAGAAAAACACAGGGCTCAGATCACCTCGACCTCTGCACATTCCCCACCATGTCCTGGTCACCGGATGGTGGCACACGCGGATGGGCCGGCTCCAGCAGACTTGCTCTCCCCAGCGCCTCGGATCTGCACCAGGCAGTGGAAAGAGCCACAAACCTGGTTTTTACTTTCATTTCAAATAACAACAATGAGGAGCCTGGCCAGCAACCAGGTTTTCCGCTCAAATTCACATATGCAGCCCTGGGGATGTAATGATATGCAGATAACACAAGAATGAAGCTCCCTAAAAGCATCTTGGTGAAGAATATAAGTTGCCAACCTCGCAAAGCAGTGATAACTGCAGTGTTTAGTCACGGATTAGGGTCCCGCTGTTCTGACAAAATAAAAAAGTGGGATTTTTTTTCCTTTCTGTTCTCTGTTAAGTAACTGCTTCTTTTAAAGCAGTTCACACACATGGCAAATTAAAGGCTTTGTCCTCATCTTCCCCCTGTAGGATGACAAAGCGAAAGCAAAAAACTGTTAAGAATGTAAAATCCTTTGGATGAATATACCTACAGTCGGGAAGCATGTAAGGATGCTCAAAAAAGAAGAAAAAGAATAGAGGCAAACTGGTATTTAACAAACTGGTGGGGAAAAGGAGAAGAGGAGACCATGGGGGCACTACAGCAGGCATTCTCCATCCGTCCAAGGACTATATGGCTCCTTGGAGTCATCCAGAGCTTTGCGGATTGGAGTCACCTTCTCCTGAAACTGAGGGACACTGATGGCCTATTTTGTGATATTGAAAACCTCATTAATCCCTTTGCAAAGGAAAACCCTTTCTGAGCATCCCTGCTGCCTGTGATGAAAGGATATTAGCCCAAAATCTGACTGGAGGCTACCCAGGGCTTTCAGCAGCATGAATCACATGCGGAAGGAGCCTGGACACACATTTCCAGCTTGGCAGTCACCTACATTTCACCAGCTGTTATTCCCAAGAAACCTCTTCCAGCTCTGGATGTCCTATGCGGACTGGAGAGCTGCATCCTCCCTGAAACTGATACCCGAGCACGGCATCGGCACCAAGCTTATGGATGACACCACACAAATGGAGGGACACTTGTGACCTGCTGCCTTGCAGTAGCTCACTGGAGCAAAAAATTGGTCAGAAATGGTCTAATAACATGGTGTGAAATAGTCTAATTGCTGTTATCTTGGACACTGAGCAGAGAGCTGCTACTGGTTGCATATACCCACCACAGAGGGAGATTATTCTCTAACATTCACAATGTTTTGAGGTTACAAAATATTTTGGAAACAAGCTACACTCGATGCACAGACATTAAGAGCTTGCCTGGGTTTCTCATGTTCCTTAAAATTGATTTACATGCTTAAATATCGCTCTGCAATCACAACAGCATCTCCAGGACTGCTGCTATCAGGGTTTTCTACGGGCATCAACTGTGAAGAATGAACAAGTTGCAGTGGCCGGATACAAAAAGACTTCTCAGACGTTAATTATTTACCCCAACTGCATGAGAAGCTCAAGAGCCCTTCAACTCTTCCCCATTCCCACAAGACTGTCTGCCACAAGGAAAACAACACAAAAGAGTATTTCAGTGTATAACAGTGTTTCAGTCAAGTTCAAGCAAGTTACTTGCTTATCTCAGTATTTACCAAATGAAATATAAGCTCTGCCTGAAAATGGGAAAAACCCTCTTGGCATCCCCAGAACACCCTGTATTGGAGGCTGCCAGGTCTCTTCTGCTGCTCAATCACCTTTCAATTCCCCCCTGCCACTACCAGTCTCCTTTTTTTCCCCTTCCAGGTAAGGATAAAAGGGCAATTGAATATCAGCACTTTTGCAACAGCTGCAAAATCCTCCCAGAGAGCAGAATATTGATCCAGAGGCTCAGACTGGCTCCAGAGGAAGGTTACTGCTCCATAACCCCATGCACAAAATTGCGGGTTCATCGTACACCAAACAGCACAAAGCAGAACCACGGGCTGCACTTAAACCCCACACGTATAGATAGAGTTAAAGACAGCTCCGAGCACGATTCCTCCAGCTGCAAACAGGTTTAGGGCACTGGCAGACATCAGCTGACTGTCTCCAAAGAGATTTCCATGGCAACCGCATCCCGGAGGATGCTGCGGCGCTGCCGGGAGCGGGAGCAACGCGGAGCGCGGGCAGCCCGGGCTGAGCCGCCTTCCCCCTGCGCTGTGCGTGGGGCTCCTGCTTCCCACGTCCCATCCGTGGGGCAATCCAGGCTCCCTTCCAGCAGGACGTGATGGAGCAGCAAGCACCAAGCGTTAGGAGCTCAGGTTGGGAAATCTGGATAAAACACGGATTTCTGGTCCCGGGTGTTTCACACTATGGACTTCCACTCCGTGGTAGTTCTGACATCAGTGTGAGTCACTCGGGGTGCTTTTAGGCTGTTCTTTCTGTGCAAAACACTCCAGAACTTCTGGGTTTGGATCAAGGAAAGATTTCCTTTCCTAGCTATAGGCTGCAAAGGGGAATAGCTGAAGATTTACAAATAAAGCTGATTTCTATCCTTGAAATTCAAGTATTGCAAAAGCAAAGATGCAGAAGCACAAGCTGCTTTGCTGCCAGGAGAAACACACAGAAGAGAGCCAAGATAATCAGCATTCATTACAGCAGCCGTCACTCCATACGAGTGGATATACGGTTCCAGAGCTGCATGTATGGTAAAAGCCATCAACTACACACATTTCCATGCCATGCCTTTTCCACAGGCAAATTGCAAACTGCACCTGATCTATTTGCCTCCTCTAGCTCTTGAGGCATTAGGGATTTTGGAGGAAAAGTTCCAGGTTACCAATAGTAACGGAGCCAAAGACCTTCCCAAGTGACCTGGCCTTGCTCCATGCACCAGCTCCATCATTAAATCCAGCTGCAGGACAGGTAGGGCAGAGCTGGATAAATACAGATTTCTCTACAATCACCAATGTGGCAAGAAAATTCTAATAGTCTAGGATAAGGGAGCAAAAATTATAAGCGAGAAATTGTGAGGAATTACATTTTATTTAAGCGACATTCAGACACTGAGTTCATCTTGACACTCTGGTGAGGAAAAAACCCCACATATCTGTTTGAAAGAATAATCTGCTTATTGGTGTCTCTGTGTATTTTACCAAGTCAGTTTGCACTCAGAGCCAGCCATGGAGCAGCATCATCTGCTGACAAGTGTGTTTGATACAATGAAGAGATAATAGCAGGGGAGCACAATAGCATGAAGGAGAGCAACCTGCAGCTGCCAAGCAAGTGGCAGGAATGTGTTTTCCAAACAGGACTGCTGGCCTGGCACTACCCGCTGGTGTCCCACTCACGGGGATGGCGAAGAGCTAAACGGAGCTTTCCTCCCACCTCCTTCCCAGCTGTGCTCATCTGCGGCTTTGTCGCTGGCTGCTAAACTGTGCTCCCCTGTGGGCCGGAAAACTCGGAATTAATTCAGAATTGAGCTTTGATAAGATTTACATTGAACATGAACAAGTGTAGAAAATAATGCAATCAAATCAAAGAAGGTGAAGGGTAGAGCAAGCCCTGGAGACATGGAATTGGTGTCAGGAGCTGCTGTGAAACGCTAACCCCCGTGCAAGGTCTTGCAGTGCCCTGCAAATAAACAACAAAGCAGAACGAGCAGAAGAGAGTGGTTTGGTCTCCAGCCTTTATTTTATTTCCTGAAATCACAAGCTTGCATGATGCAGCCGTTCTACAGCTAAACACGCTGTACTATAAGCGTTTTAAAGACAAAAATACACTAAAAATGCAAGCCAAGGTCCTATTTCTGTATTAGGGATAGAAAAATGCCCATGACTAGGGAGGTTCTCCCATCCCCTACTTACGTTATAGAGCGGGATGGTCTTCATCACCTTGTACTGCTTCACAGGGTCCATCTTATAGAGGTGCCGATCAGTGATGAAGATCGCTCTGTCCTCCACCTTATTGAAGCGATTCACCTACGAAGACATGATATTTTTTTCCGGTGACTCTAACTTGCAGGACAAACATTTCCAGCATGAAATTTCCAGCCCATGCAAAGCTCTTACACAGGTTTACTCCATGGACCTCTAAACACTGGAAAAGGAATTTCACAATCCCATTTTAAAATCAGAAATACAGTGCGTCAGAGAAGTCATGTTCCCAAAGTCACCCACGGGGTTGGGACCACCAAGAAAAGTCCAGGACTTGGATCAACTAAAGGATTTTGATGCTTTCTGCTAGAAATACTTGACTTTCTACACATCTGTCCACTGAGCAGACTCTGAACCCAGGCAGATGCCTGTTTTTCCTGTTTTATATGTGGTTTTATCATCCCAAAAGAATGACACACAGAACTTGTCCCACAAACAGTGGTCGCCATGGTCTGTGACAGTTTAAATGCAAGACAACTGATCCAGGGATGAAAGCACCAGCTTTGGACCATCCTGGATGTCTGCAGGTCCCACTTTCCTCTTTTAAAGCTTTTGGGCCTTCAATGTAAATAAGCAATTTGTCCGGGGCCAAGAAACAGAAAATGTGGCACAAACACGTGAGGTGGTTGAAAACAAATGGATTGCATGGATTGAATAGCCAACCACAGGCTGGTTGCCACCGTCTCACATGGATTATGGTGCAAAGCACTGGTGTGAGAAATGTAAAGGATGTTGGAGGCCTGTGATGGGTTCACAGAAGGTGAAGCAAACAACGATGGCCCAGAAAACCTCACAGGAAGAGATGCTGAATGACTGGGAGTATTTTAGGAAGCAGATGAATGGAAGGAAAAAAATAAAAAGCCTATGAAACACTGAATGGCCTAGAGAAAGTAGGTTAGCAGTGTGTGGTGCTCCTTGGTGAGCGTTTTGAGCCCAGCAGCACAACAGAGTTCACAAAGCAGGATGAGGCTGAGGAGCATCCTGCCTCCGGGCCCTCTGGAGCAGGAACCGCACGGCAGCTCCGCGGAGCCGAACCCAAAGCTGCTGGAGACAAGGAGGCTTCGTTGGGTTGCAAGACCTCTAGTTGTGGTTGGGATCTGCCCCCCACAGATCTCAAATCTGCTGCTTTGTGGAATTAGTTTCCAAATATATTAACTTCAAGAAGAGCCTCACAATGCCGCCTGCTCACTGCCATGATCCCTCCTGATGCATCCATCTCCCATCTATCATGTCCTTCCTCTCCTTTCCCAGTGCTCCATCCTCAACCCTACACGATGCAGAACTCTGCTGACCCATCCCCATTTGCAGAACTCACACTAATAAACACCTAAGTCCTCAAAGAGCAGAAGAACCAACTCTATAGAGAAACCCTTCGGCCAGAAGGTCCAATGGCTGCTGCCCACAAAGCAAGACTGAGAAGAGTGCGCTGGTTTTGCAAAGCAATAAAAAATTGCAATAGTCCTGTGAGTGTGCTTCAAATTCCACTTATTCTCTATGTTTCCCTCCCAGTTCTGGTGCTCACACTGAGCAATAAATTCAGCTCAACAGCCAAAGAGACGCACGGATGGGGACGGGCAGCAGCGCAGCAGAGCCTCCCTGCTTGGGAACCCGCGTCCTCCGGTTCTTCCTAAGCAATCACTTTGCTTCAGGTGTCTCCTGCATCTACAGCACATTGCCCTGAGCACCACCCGCTGTGTTTGTAGTGGGAACATCAGCCCCTCTTAGCGGGGGGCTGTCACATTGGGAGCCATGCATGGAAAAGATGAGAATAACCGTGCGAGCAAATGCCATTATTCTCCAGTTTTGTAGGAGCAGAGACAGGCCTTATGTTCTCAGATACATTTTATCCCCTCCCAGTGAAAAGTCCTTCCTAGCAATGTGTTCTCTGCACCTTCTGGGCTTTCTTTTATTTATATCTTTGCTGCTTCAAACGCAAATCAGGCTTAATTTAGCTGAGTGGCTAATGGGGAAGAATGAAGGTTTCGTTTTTTAGCAGAGAAACCTCAAAGGGATCCTCAGGACAAGGAACCCTTGGGTGGGCAGAGGCATCGCGCTCGGGCAGGGATGGTCCTTGCAGGGATGTCCAGTGTCACAAAGGACGAGGGAGGAAACGTGAAGAAAAGTCTCATTCTGCAAAGGCAGGAGCTGTAGTTTCCTAGGTGATGCAAAGGAATACAAATCTGACAATATGCATGAAATATGCATTTGATTTCCTGAGGCAAAAAGTTTGAAGGTTTCCTTTGAAAAAAATAAAAAGCATGGAGAAAAAAAAGGTATTTTTCCATAGAAGTGACCTGCTTCTACCTATACCTACTGCGAGCATGGGCACATGCCCTTGGTGAGCCTTCAAAGCCTCTTCATAGACCTGCTAGAAAAAGCAAACCCAAAGTTACGGTCCAAGCAGAGCCGCTTAAGTCTCATTCAGCTCAAGCTGTTGATATTAGGGCTCCATGCACCCTAAAGAAAACGTTACCAGCTGCTATTGGCACTTGGAGGGCAGGTCCCGGCTGTGGAGGGTTCCCATTTCTGCCTTCCCTGCACTACAGCAATGTCCATCATGGGCTAAAATCAACTGTGTCTCAAAGCACTCAATGGTTAGTGAATAACTCGCGGTGTTACCTTCACGACAGCCAGTTTCTCTGCAGAAATAGAGAATTTTTAAACACATGAGCTCCAAGTTCAGTGGGTGTCTATTTGTGTCGCTGGTACTTTCTCTTTTAACGTCATTTCTACCCAAAGAATGAAGCGCAGAGTGCAAATATCTGATTTTTTTCTAACAGCTGCTGAAAGTCAAATCCTGCTTCCTTGCACAGTGAAATAAAGACATGAGAATCTGCACAACGCTACTGAAGACGGGTCTGCTACAGGTGCAGGGTAAAACACCCATCTCAACCCGCGCGCTCTCGCTCCAGCGATGCCCTTTCGCCTGGTGCAGGGACCACGGAACGGCAGCAACCGGGTGTTCTGCTCGAGAATCTCCTGAGTAAGCTGAATCCTGAAAAATACGCTAAAAATCAACACGGATAGCTTTAAAGATCGATGCTTTGCTAAAGCATTTAGGGGAAGCAAAAAACCCATCTATTAATCACATTTTCACTTCTGTAATTTCCAAATCTTTGCTTTGCAGCACGAGCTACATTTCAGCTTAGGAACAAGCAGTGCATTTGGCAGCCGTGACAAGCCAGGTTTAGCATAAGGGATCTGACAAAGCCTACGGCAGTGCAATAACGGCCTTCCAGGGGCTCTGCGCATCGCTGCCGCTCGCTGGGCTAGCACCACCCCTGGTCACATAACGTGGGAGACGTGAGGGAGGGGAAAACTAACAGGAATGAGCGTTATGAACTGGGATTAAAAGAGAAAACCGGCAATGAGAATAAATTCTCCCTTCGCCACAGTGGCTTTGTCAGCAAATGCAGGTTTAGCATCCCTAATTAAGGGGTCTATATAAATATAAGGGTCTAT
Source organism: Nothura maculosa (assembly GCA_032353885.1). Classification (NCBI taxonomy): domain Eukaryota; kingdom Metazoa; phylum Chordata; class Aves; order Tinamiformes; family Tinamidae; genus Nothura; species Nothura maculosa. The sequence continues at coordinate 280,298 of JAUBOD010000305.1, forward strand.
AAAAATATATATCTCTATATTTATATATTTATATTCTGCTTTTTAAGCACGTGTGATCAATAAAAGCTTTCTTCACTTCTAAAAGCAACCTTGCAGGCTCAGCAGGGCATCTCTTTTGCAGCAGGTACCATCTCCCCTGCTTGCCAGAGCGATGGGACAAGGATGCAACCAACCTTGGGTGGATACAGGACTTCCCACCTATGGTAACAGGATGTATAGGAACAAGGTGCATCAGTGCTCCTTCTCCTGGATTATTCTGCCTGTCACAACTGAAAAGGAACGGCTCCGAAGCAGCCACAACTTTAAGAATTGAATATTGCATTTTACAGCGATTTCAGTTTGGCTAGAAACATTCACTTACATTTCTATGGTAAGCTTCAACAGGTTGAAATCATATTTTTCCACCAATATGAAACACAAATGCTTTTGTTTTGAGCCTCAAGTGCAGCAAAATCCTCCTGTAGGACCCCAGGCAAAGGGCTGGCTCTAGAGGGAGGGCTGGATTTGGATCACACGATCCGCCTTTAATCCTAATGCTAATAAGCCAATATTCACTCAAACCACCCATTCAGTTAGCAAAGCACACTCTTCGAGAGGACTTGTTAAAAGTCATCAAATATTCCACTGAAATACGTTCAGAAAGCAATAGGAGATCTCTATTCACAGAAATCACTGTATAAATAGTTTACTGGGCTATAGCTATCTCAGAAAGTGAGATTTTATGCTGCAAAATGAGTGTTGTTGCTCATGCTAAATGTAATATTTGCAAGTGACGCCAACAAACAACTATTCTGCACCGACTTCACTTCTGGCACAGTGGAGACTAACTGCAATGGGACATGTTCAGACATACAAAGAATATATAAGTGCTTAGCTTAAAATGATGGAGAAATAGGGGTCCAGGTCTGCCCTTTAATTTGTTTTTATCTGCTAGTTTGGTAAAATTCAAAATATCATCTCCTGAAAGGCTTTTAAAAACAGTAGAATCTAGATTATGACAAACTACCCATAAAAGTTTATATGAGCACATTTTTAATGAGCCCTTAAAAATGTGCAAACAAATTAACCAAAAGCAATCGGCTGTGCAAAAAGTCCGGGGTAAACTGGACATCCAGGAGGCATCCAGCTAACTTCTCGATGCCTCCAAAACGAGGAGGCCAAAGACACTCTAGAATAAAGTCTTTGGTGCCAGAGGTTCAGAGACCCATCAGTCAAAAAAAGGTGGTTATTTCTTCTTGGAACAGGCCTGCTTGGAGTTCCCAACCTGTATGAGCATCTCCAGCATGGCCTTGTGCTCCACAAAGCGTCACCTCCCAGCCCCACGCACGCTGGTTACCTTGCGGACGTGACACGAGAAGAGGACATTCATGTACTTGTCCTTCCGCTTGAGCTCGTTGGCAACAGGAGTGAAAGAGCCCGTGCTCTGAGGGTTATCCGGTCTCTGAAAGAGCAAGGACAAGGCAAATTGGCTTCTTGCTCACCAGTGTCACTGTGTTACGTCCTGCCGGGGCCACCAGAGCTGGAGCTGAAACACCTGGAGTGGGTCGAGTCTGGAGTGGGTCAAGTCTGGAGTGAGTCAAGTCTGGAGACTTCACTTTACCTTTAGATTTCACAAAACTTCACAAAACAACAACGTAAAACTGAAACTCTAGGTTATTAAGGGATGTTAAGAAATAATCTAAAGGCAATATTCTCTTTCTAAGCAAGATCTGATACCTCCTTTTGCTCTCTCCTTCCCTAGAGTTCCAGTTTTACGTTGACTTCCCTCCCAACTTTGGCTGCTCGAAGAGTGAGGTGACAAAGTTACTTATAAATGTTCAGTGTTACTGCAACAATCCAACTCTGCTCAGTACTCATAAAAATTAACCTTAGTAGTGTAGAAGTCAAAGAAAGAACCTCTGAAACTACATAAATCCACTTCCAAGGAAATCTGAACGCACTTCAAAAGTCACATTTTCAGACTTGGGTTCTTCTGGTGGCCTGAACTGTGGGCAACTCCTCTCTTTCCCTTGTGCTGATCCCTGCACTCGCACTCACCAACGCGATGTAATTGCCCTCCCACGCTCTCTGCAGGCCAATATCGGCCCTGTGGCCCTTGAGCACTTCCATGGCAGCAACCTTCGCCCTCAGCTGAGGTAGGTCTTTCGGTGGGATGCTCCGGATCAGTTCACTTGCCCTCCATCTGTGAAGAAAAAACAACCCTGAATCACTTCCATAGTCTATAAGACTTGTCATAAGGAACCTTTTTTCCCCACATACTAATCCCCAAAATACCATTTTTAGAGAAAATACCATCCCCTACCATCCAGAAAGCTATTCCTGGTATCCCTGCCTGCAATAAACGTTTTCCATGCCCAAATCTTGGCTTATCTCTAGCCTCATCCTCCTTTCATAGTAAAATTTGGCCGAGCAGTTGGAGCTCAACCAACCACAACATGAAGCACAATGGCCTATGTAGTACTTCCCAGCTGGTTTCTTCTTTATAAACACATCCAAAAAGTCAAGGTGGCCAAAAAGGCCAAGGTTGGTCAAAAAGGACACAAGCATCTTCATCGTTGAACCTATCAACCAAGTTGATATCCTTCAGGCACCTTTCCAGCTTTTCTGAAGTGAGACAGGTGTTCACCCCCTAAGCCAGGCTTAAAAGACAAAAACATTCTCCTACCTGTGGTAAATGGTCTGAAGGGCCTCTTCAAACCGCCGCAGCACTTTGGGTGGGGTGGGCCACTGCACGTGCTTGCCGTAATCCTTCATTGACCTCACGTTTTGAAAGCGTCGGGCCACTTCATGGATGTAGGACTTGACTTTGTAGCGGCGGTAATACTTGAGGATGGTGAGGGCGGCCCGCGTCCTCTTATAGCGCAGGCGGGCCAGCGTCCCCCTCCAGACCTAGGAGACGGAGGAGAAGACACAGTTGGAGCCACAAAAGTGTAGACTTCTTCTAGGCTGCTAAACGGTGGGAATACGGTCAGGAAAGGAGGCCAATTAAATCCGGTGAAAGCATCCTTGGAAAGACACCGTGCTCACCTGTGGATTTAGAAACAACGGTAAGTCCAATTAGCAGCCACAATCTCTACTGAGGTTCTCCTCTATGAGCCACCAAGATGAAGATGGTTCATTCTTCCCCGCAGGATTAAACTGGAAGGATAACGAGTCCGGGTTTGGCGAGCGCTCTGCTATGGGCTCTGCTGGAGAGTTTGTTCTCACCTTGAGTAACATCCTACAGCCCCATTGACACCTATCAAGCCTTGTGTTTACAGAATTAATTAGTTATTTACAAGGCAACATGAACGGTTCTCTCCGCAGCTTTGCTGATTCTGCTGCTTCGGGGCCGTGAAAAGTTATTTGCAGGAACAAGTAAAGCAGGTGTGAGCAGGTGCCCTTCTCCCTACACCCACATTTCAAAGATAGGGAATGTTCTCCTTCAACCTCCTTCGGAGCAACCCCTCCTCATCCTCCTTCAGCCTCACCACCCCTGTCTGAGGCATGTGCTGCTCACAGCACACATGATCCAGACACAGCAGATACAACCCTACCTTGAGCTACCCAACAATGAGGCTGAGACAACCCATCTTCCACTTGCATTTCAGCGTGACAAGCTGCCGGAGAGTTCGTCACCTCTCACGCTTTCTTCCAACACAGCAACCAGCTCCTAAAATAGTACTCGCTCATCCCACGCTCCATCCCGTTCTGCCTAATGTTTAACACGGAGAAGACCAAACCGCAGCTCCCAAGTTGCGTAAAAGTGAGAGGCAGATGAAGCACAGTCCACTCATCAAACACGTGGTGGGTTTTGTTGCTAGGAAGAGCGGGTGGGAGAGGAGGAGGGAATTTATCCTGGGCATCAAAATGCAAGAAATAAAGCAAATAAATAAGCTGGAGAACAAGCTGCACATGGAGCAGGTTGCTCCTTTAACCACCTCCTGATGCCAACCAGTGCCAGGATCCACTCCATGGGTGAGGGCTGTGGGAACATAGACTATTTATTTTCCAAATATCTATGGCTTACTGAGACTTAAACTGATCTGAAGGCACATTGGATTTGGAAACTATGGATTTGACTCAATCGGTAACTAGGATGGAGGACCTGAGCACCCAACAACCATTGAAGCATCATCTGACTGGTGTCTCTAAAGGTTCCGACTTGGATTGCTCAAATATAGGCTGAAGTGTTACAAAATGGATCTGCAAAGAACACATGGACAATAAACCATAAGATAATGGGAAAATAGCTAAAAAATCTGCTATTCAGCTTCTTATCTTCTCATAAGAGCAGTAATGAAGATCAAAAGGATCCAGGTTACAGCTCTACAGTTTTCTGCTTGAACCTGAGAAATCATCCCATATAGCAATCTGGTGCCAGCTACTGAGGGCTTTGTAGAGCCCAACCTGATCTGTGGACACATCTCAAAAGGATTTTGTCTCGCTTTTAGATGCAGAACAAAGTCTCAATTTTATCCTCTTGCTCCTGAGGTCTTTTCTGCTGCAGTTATTTTATTTTTACTGGATTTTCCTTTTTTCCCACCAGTCAGACATCTATGGATCAAGTGCCCTGGAACAGATTGCCCCCACGCTGTATCAGCAGCAAGAACTGCCACAAGTGCTACAAAAACTCCCCTTCCAAATCCAATTATCCGGCCGCGGCAGCCCCTTGGCTGCAGCAACTGTGAAGTGTTAATGAAAAGTGGGTTTGCAAATCAAGTTGTCCCAACTGCCCAGCCTCAATCCTAGTGAGCATCAACCTCATCCCCAAAGTGATGGCATCTCCCAAACACCAGAAGTAGGAAAACAGACACAGATGGAGAAAAACTTCACCCAGGGAACAGGGCACTAGTTTAAATCTATTGTTTTCCTGGCATTGGAGGGGGGTTTTGTTATTCTTCCCCTCCTTCAAAGCGCGGGCTCATCCCTGCTGCCGAGGGCCCATCCGTGGTGCTGGGTCTGCCAAGGTGAGCAGATTGCCTGATGCTCTTCCAGAAACACGGACCCTTTGGAGCTGCAAACAAGAGCAAGCTGTCAAAGCAGCCAACTCCTCGCTCGGCAGCTTGATAAACCCAGCACCACGAAGCCAGGGTTAACGTTACACATGCGTCCGGTGAAGACACTGGTGTGTTTTCTACCAACTCGCACCCTTCTAAGACCTAAATATTGAGGGATCACTGCAGAGTGTGCCTATCAAATTCCTTCCCCGCTGCTTTAGGTTCGTCACTCCAAAGCATTGCTCATTGCCAAATACCATTTAATCAATCAGATGCCCTCAGCTGAGTTTTTCATGGCTTCTAATTGACGTTATACGCAGGTTCTCATATTGCAAAAGCTCATGCTGAGCTGAAACCAGAGTCACCTACCAGCAAGCTGGTTGAGCACCTATCTAGTAAAGGACAAGTCTATCAAAGGATAAGTGCAAGGACAAGTCTATCAAAGATAATGACATGTGCAACCAATAAACACATTTGCTTTGCTACCTTTTTGTGGCTTTAACTTCTGGTTTTACCTAGTTTCGCAAAGAAATGGGACTACATGCAACCCTGCCCCTTTCTGACTATCCATGAGTGCCCTGAGTGCCCTGCTATCTTCTCAATTTGTAGGCATCTTCATTCAAATCGGATGGAGGAACAGAAGACCCAAAGAGATGAAGCCTCTACCTCTTTCTAGGAAAAATCAGCAGCAGGGTAGAAAGAGCCCGGGATTACAGCTACAGGGTTGGAAAAGCTTCAGAAGCAGCTCATGGGCCATCTGTTCTGTTTGATCTCCATGTCCCAACCAACTCATGCCTATCCAGGCAGAGCCTGAGTGGTCAAGCCAAGCAGAGGATCCCAGAAGGAGCTGGCTGCAGTGTAGGGCAAAGAGGAAGGTAGGGATGTACTCAAGGGGCATGGGAAGGCGTGGAGGATGTGATGAGCAAGACTGGAAAGTCACAGAATCCCAGAATCTTCAAGGTTGGAAGGGACCTCTAGAGATCATCCAGTCCAACCTTCCCGCTCCAGCAGGCACCTAGAGCAG